>LPNX010359266.1:0-22500 GCA_001517045.1 Pseudotsuga menziesii | reverse complement strand
GATGAGGAAGGTGATGATGAGGAGGAGGAGGAGGATGATAATAATGATGACGATGGTGATGAGGATGATGTTGATGATGATGATGACGACGATGGTGATGATGATGTTCATGATGTTGATGGTGATGATCATGATCATGTTGATGATGGTGATGATGATGATGAAGGTGATGAGGATGATAAGGATGATGATGATGATGGCAATGGTGGTGATGATGATGATGATGATGATGAAGGTGATGATGATGATGACAACGATGATGATGATGATGATGATGGTGATGATGATGATGATGACGACGATGGTGATAATGTTGTTGATGATGATGATGGTGATGCCGATGGTGATGATGATATTGATGATGATGATGATGACGACGATGGTGATGATCATGTTGATGATGATGATGATGATGATGATGATGATGATCATGTTGATGATGATGATGATGATCATGATCATGACAACGATGGTGATGATGATGTTGATGAAGATGATAACGATGATGAAGATGAAGATGATGATGATGATGATGATGATGATGATGATGATGAAGATGAAGATGATGAAGATGAAGATGAAGATGATGAGGAAGGTGATGATGGTGATGATGATGATGATGATGATGATGATGAAGGTGATGAAGATGAAGATGAAGATGATGAGGAAGGTGATGATGGTGATGATGACGATCATGTTGTTAATGATGATGATGATGTTCATGATGTTGATGTTGATGATGATGATGATGATGATGATGATGATGATGATGATGATGAAGATGAACATGAACATGATGAAGATGATGATGATGATCATGGCGATGTTGATGATGATGATCGATGATCAATGATCATGGTGATGATGATGAAGATGAAGATGATGAAGATGATGATCATGTTGACAATGATGATGATGATGATGATGACGATGGTGATGATGATGTTGATGATGTTGATGTTGTTGTTGTTGATGATGATGATGATGATGATGGCAATGGTGATGATGATGATCACGTTGATGATGGTGATAATGTTGATGATGATGATGTTGATGATGTTGATGTTAATGATGATGATGATGATGAAGATGAACATGATGATGATGATGATGAAGATAAACATGATGATCATGGCGATGTTGATGATGATGATGATGGTGATGATGATGTTGATGATGAGGAAGGTGATGATGATGGTGAGAAGGAGGATGATGATGATGTTGACGATGGTGATGACGATGATGTTGATGATGATGATGACGGAGATGGTGATGATGATGTTCATGATGTTGATGGTGATGATGATGATGATGGTGATGATGAAGGTGATGATGACGATGAGGATGAGGATGAAGGTGATGATGTTGATGATGATGATGTTGATGATGATGAAGATGATGATGATGATGATGGCGATGGTGGTGATGATGATGATGATGATGATGAGGATGATGATGATGATGATGACGATGATGGTGATGATGATGACGATGATTGTGATGATGATGTTCATGATGTTAATGGTGATGATGATGATCATGTTGATGATGATGATGATGATGAAGGTGATGATGATGACGATGGTGATGATGATGAAGATGAAGAAGAAGAAGAAGAAGATGATGATGATGAAGATGAACATGATGAAGATGATGATCATGATCATGCCGATGTTGATGATGATGATCGATGATCAATGATCATGGTGATGATGAAGATGATGATGAAGATGAAGATGATGAAGATGATGATGATGATGATGATGATGGTGATGATGATGATGTTTATGATGTTGATGTTGAGGATGATGATGATGATGATGAAGAAGATGATGATGACGATGATGAGGAAGATGATGAGGAAGGTGATGATGATGACGAGGATGAGGATGATGATGATGATGAGGATGAGGATGATGACAATGATGTTGATGATGATGATGATGATGATGACGACGATGGTGATGATGATGTTCATGCTGTTGATGGTGATGATGATGATGACGACGATGGTGATGATGATGATGACGATGGTGATGATGATGTTGATGATGATGAAGATGTTGTTGAAGATGATGATGATGATGATGATGAAGATGATGATGATAATGAAGATGAAGAAGAAGAAGATGATGATGATGATGAAAATGAACATGATGAAGATGATGATGATGATCATGGCGATGTTGATGATGATGATCTATGATCAATGATCATGGTGATGATGATGATGATGAAGATGAAGATGATGAAGATGATGATCATGTTGATGATGATGATGAAGATGATGATGATGAAGATGATGACGACGATGGTGATGATGTTGTTGATGATGATGATGATGATGATGATGATGAATGATGAAAATGATGTTAACTACAACACTATTTTGATTTTACAAAACGTGCATGCGTTTTGTTTATACAGAACACACACGCGTTTTGTTTAAATTCAAAAATTCATTCCCTCCAAATGATAAGGCCAAGCCTCCACACATGCTTTCATGGAATTCCTATGCCTATGTGTCTGCTTTGTAATTTGCTTCGGATTCAACATGCCTATGCCTTGGAGTATGATAAACCATGGCTAATTCAGCATTATATCCAAATTTTCAATATGCTCGTGTTTAGCAGTTCGTTTGATTATGCTGCACACCTCCATTTTTTATGAGATTTTAGAAACAGATATGGTTTTTTTGCAGATTCTAAATATGTAAATTTTAACAAGAATACATAATTTTTTCTATTTTTTTCTTATTTATCTTCTGTCATCACTCCTCAACTCAAAAAATACACTGGTAGTGTTTCGTCCATAACGCTTTCGTTTCTCAACCATTTAAAAAAAAAATTGTATGGTGCACTAAAGAACACCAACCTCTACATGCTATAAAAAACCCATTTCCAAATAATTGCATTAAGACATTCAAACGCTGCACCCACAATTGACGTACCGTTTTTGAGGTTTGATCTCTTAGATAATTAAAAAAAAATTAAAAAAATTATTTTTATTATTGGAAAAATAGTCGTGCACTAGTCCTATATGTTCTCTATATGTATACCGGTTTTCGTAAGTTTATTCCATCATTTAGACACTAAGACGCTGCACCCACAAAAACATATAGCTTATAATTTGTCCCAAAAATAAAAAGTGCCCGTTAAAAAATATCTAACTTTAGATAGTTAACAACATTTTCAATAGGAAAAAAAAATATTTGGAAAGGTCATTCAATTTCCTACATTTCTTGTTTTTTACTAATCGCAAGATTCATTGTGTAAGTGTCTCAAAATATCCATGCAAGTTGATGGATGTTTGTTTTTTCAGTTTTGTATTGCATCTAATGCGCCAATAGAGACCCTCAACTTCTTGCACACACCCTTATGTTGGATAGTCTATTGGATAGAGCCACTTATCAAGAGATGTGATACCCATGATTTGGACCTGTGTGTTTTTAATGATTAATGTCATTTCATTATGTGATTTAATAGTTATGATCATTATTTGATTTATTACTGAGATTTGTGGTCGTAATTTTGGTATGGTTCTATGAAATGTTATGTGTTGATTTTAATTGTAACGAGTCTTAACTCGCATTGGTATTTCAATGGGTATGGATGCCCATCCGTCATTAGTCATGTAACTGTTGGTTATTTGACTTAGTAATCATATTTGTGCTAGATATTATGGATTTATTGTATACTATTTAATATTGAAATCATTGCCAATCTCGATATGCATTTGGCTGTTTTGGGTTAGATGAGATAACTTTCGGATTTACTCTGTATAATTAGGGTAGTTTATGTGACTTAAATGTTTGATTTTTGGAACAAAAAACCTCTCGGCTCTCCTCTGTTTACCCTAGAGAAATAAAATGAATGTCTGCACTCTTTTTGGTTTACTGTTTATGTATTGAAATTTTCTTTCCGTAATGTCATTGTTAAGCTTATATTTTAAGGAACTAGGCCATAGCCATAGGAAATATGGAACAGGGTGTTAATTTGAATAGTTTTTAAGTTGATATAGTTTAAAAGACACATATGAGATCTGTAAAAAGACATCGACTTCTAGGGAATGGAAAGTCGCATAAAATAGATATAAAATACTTTAAGGGAACATATTCAAACATAATTTAAAATATTTAACCAGATCTATAATAGTTTAGTTCATATTCCTATTTAAACTAACATTACAACCATTTCGATTTGGAACTCTAATTCAGATATGGAAGCCCAAACAAACATTCATTAAAAAATACTAAGATTATAAATTTACGATTTCTCTGCTAATTAAGAATAGTTTATATTAAATCATAACATGAATTAGGAGGATACTAGGAACATATGCATAGCATCAATTATTGAAATTACGATTCAAATGTTTACTTGAATTATACTTTAACAATACTTAAACATATGAGAATAGAAATAGGGAACTTTACACCACTGTCGGTAAAGAAGAACTAAAGTTGTCATTCCTCCCAGCCAACTCATAGAGCAGCCAAGTCTTACTTGCTTCAAAACCTCCGAGCTTGTTTGTTGAACCACAAGGACAAAATCCGATCAATGTGCCATCTCTTGCATTAACAAATCAATTCCTCATCCATCGCTAGCCTCGTGCTTCCTTAATGGGAATACTATTATATAATATTTTTTCTAGGACTTGGTCATTTATGAGCCTCCTTCTATTTAGCACTCCACAAGGAGTCTTGAACTGATTTTGGTGAAGATGGCTCTTGCGTCACTTGACTTCTCACTCAATAGCTTTCGCCACTTGTCTTTTCCCCTTGTGGGTCAGCAAACGCTCTTTCAACAGCTACTTCAGTTCTCATTCATCTGAGTATTTTTAATTTATTAAATAAAAATAATTCATTACATCTAGTTTGACTTTCTAGTCAAAATGTTTATAAAATAAAAATATTCAAAGAATAGTAGTTTTCATTTATTCAGTGTATTACATAAAGATTTTATATGTGAATATTATCTTAATGTCATAATGAAGTTACAAATAATATGAAAGTTATGTTATATTTTTTTATTAAATATGATGGTATTTTAGTTATACCATTATATGAATAATTAGACTATTCAAATTGAAATCACTAAAGCCATATCTTATTTTTTTTAAATTAAAACTCTCATTTATATTTATATAGAATCAAAATTATATATATTTTTAAAATTAAAACTCTCATTTATATTTATATAAAATCAAAATTATATAAAATTCAAATGCATCATTTCATCTTCACATAATAAACAATAAATCATATAACCCTCTATCTGCCCAACAAATTCGCTTAAATCCAAAGCAACAGCCAACAAAACAAAATCTCAAAAATTCAAATACATCAAAGTACTCCAAACATCAAAACCTAAAAAATATTTAGAAATGTAAATATTATTCTAATTGAACTTTTAGTTAGTTTTAATAATAATATAAATATATTTAAACATGAGATAGAGTATCTATCAAATTACAAACCGCATATACAAAATATCAATGCTACCCCATCTTAATAATATATAATAAATAGCATTCACTTTAACCATGATCAATCTATCCATACTTCTAAGAATTAAGAGCGACATGGCCCATGATCAATCTATCCCTAGGCATAGTTCGAAAAAAAATCGATTATTTTTATGATCCCATCACAATAAATACTTAGAATACAAGTTTAAATTTTATGCATAATAGATGGTCCGAGAGGCACCAGTGAATTACATCAAAGAGATATCTGGTGGGATCGATCTTCACTCAAACAAAATATACCTTTTCGTTTATTTTCGACTGAACTTTTATATAATCAACTTGGCGCACCTTGCTCATACATACTCAATTGAACTTTCATTTTCAGCAAGCTGAGATCGACTAGGCATCCTTGAAGGTGTCGTAGCTGCAGCCGTCTCCTGTGAAGTTATTTCCATTAGAGTTTCAGAGCTAAGCGTAACCACTTCGATTGCTTGAGTTGAAACCGTGGTCTCTATAACTAATTGGCTCCCGTTGTTTGATTCGGTCGCCCGAGCAACTGCAGCACCTCCGAGCTTTTTGTTATGGAGATTCAGAGAATGTCTACACATAGGGCACGAAGAATGCGAGACGAGCCATTTATCGATACATTCCAAATGGAAACCATGATTGCACTCGGGCAGCACTCTCATCTTTTCTCCTTCCACAAATTCGCCCAAACAGATTGCACAATCCGTGGCCACGCCGGGTGGCTTCGAGGCAGCGGTGTAAACAACGATCGGCAGTCCTTTCATGGCCGCCTTCCATCCAGTGTTGACCACGCGAATAAACCCTTCATAGGATGAGTTGAGCACCACCATCCGCCTACTACAACGCAGAGCGCAGTTGAGCAACGAAGTGAGGCCTAGCCCACAGATCAGAGCACAGATTAGAGCGGCTAGAACGAACACTAGATTTGGGCCAAGAGTGGCCTCGTCCATGTCCTCGGCTCTTGTAGGAGACGATGCATGAGGAAAAACCAATAAGCTCCTGTGAGCGGGCAATGGAAAGTGGCTCATTTTACTTTCAACTTAAAATCTCAGACGGGAGAAATGGAGCAATTACCTATTAGCTTTCTGCAACTTGGTGAGTAGTGATTGCTCAGCCTATGAATAAGAAACAGGTGCAACAAAATGAAGGCCGTTTCTATCTCTCAATGTCACTTAAAAGACGAGCAGCGCTAATAGGGTTTGTGAGAACTGTGATGGTATCAACGTTTATGTTTGTCAACGTCGTCCTTTTCTCGTTGTGGCTTCTTACAATCGTAGGGTTATAAAAGCTTATCATGTGTCTGTGTCTGGTACAAATAGCATTTTAAAGATATTGTAAGTGAAGAAATCTTTGCAAGAACCAATAAAACGAGTTCGTATGATTTGATGAGATGTTTTCAGAATATCTCAAATTTGTATAAACCTTGTGGACACTTACACGACATCCACATTCGTAGGTCGAGAAAGGGAGTCGTTTGCTTTTCGATTCAGACTAATGAGTGACCAGTTGAATATTATTTATAATCCTAGCTGTCCTTTTTTGGTAGTATTTCCCGTGTGTGGTAAAGTATCACTGCCTTACATTGAAATAATGTAAAGGATTTTCAAAACCTACTTGAAAATGTTCTATTTTTAGGATCTTTGTAAGATATGAATGTTTTTTCTGGATCTGTGCGTTTTATTATTGTTGTGTATCATTTTTATGGGTGGGAGTTGACAGAGGTGGAAATATGAGAATTATTATCCGGTTTGTACCAAATTGTGCAGAAATCGTCCGTCAAAACACAGTTTTTTTTGTTTTTTTTGGGAAAGGAAATAATTAAGATAAATCCAAATTCTTTTATTTATTTTTATGTGATTTGTATGAACATTTTGAAGAAATTGGTGAACGGATGTTCCATTAAAATGTTTTTTTGGTGTCCAAGTTTTTTTGTAGGAGGAAATAATTAAGGATAATTCCAAATTCTTTTATTTATTTTCATGTAAATTGTCTTAACATTTTGAAGGAATTGGTGAAAGGATGTTTCTTTCCTAATCGAACCAGTGAATATTTTAGGATTAAAAGTGATAAACTTTTTTAGGTTTTTGTATTATTGAATACTTTATTAGAGATATTCATCTTAACTTATAATGATATATTTTATTAAAATTTGTTTTTCTTAGAATTTGATTTTCAAAAATTTAAAAGAAATATTTCTAGATTATTATAATTGTGACAAGTTAATATGTTAGAAAAGGAAGTATTTGCACTAAAGAGTGAGTGTAAAATGTTTTATAATGGAGTATGATTTTTTTTTTTATCTTGTCCTTGTACATTTGGTACCTTGTCATACCTATGTTTTCAATGAAGAAGATATATTCTTTTACCAAGCAGATATGATAAGATATATGGCATTTAATTTTGAGATTATATGTTATAAAATAATTGTGGATTTACTTTATCTTTTTTACATTCTAGAGAGATGTTACAAGTCAAATATTGCATCTATATAAAATAACAAGAGAAGAAGTTTCTTCTTACTATGTGTGTAAGCATGAATTTATTAAAATTTAATTCAACTCTAATAAAATGAAGGAATTACAGGATTTTATTAGAGAAAGAGTAATTTCTTCATTTTATTAGAGTTGATTCAATTTCATCCTCATCAAATTAATTCATTGACAAAACATTAACTTTAAATATAAAGAGAAGGAGAAGTTAAAACTTGAAATAGTAAATGGAAAAGGAAACAAAATGTATGTTTGAAAATATTCCAAAGTGAAAAGTTCAAAATGTAAGGTGAGGAGTCTATAAATAAATAAATGTTAATAAAAAAAAAAAAAACACATAAATTTTATTTTTATAAATGATTTGATTATTTTTATAATTAAATAAAAATTTCATATTTTCATTTTCCATATTTCAATAGTAATTAATATGTGATTATATTCCATCTATATATATTATTTATAGTTAAATTATATTTTTATGTTTCACTTTTTATATTATTTATTATTTCATGAAATATAATAAGATTTGATATTTTTTACAATATTATTTAGTTGAATAAATATAATTATTTAAATATAATTTTGATTATAAATATAAATAAAATAATTTGATTATGCAATTGCATTTGGCTATTTTTTATTAACTAAAAATGATACATAACATTTAAAAAAATGTATTTTGTGTTATTTTTATTGTTTTAAATCTTTAATTTTTTTGAAAATTAATCATTTATATGCCTCAAAACATTACATCACATCACATTCCACATACCTTTAATACATCACATCACATCACCTTCCAACCTTCCACATACCCTTCCAACCTTCCACATACCCTTTAATAGGAACTGAAAACATAATTAAGGATTCAAACCAATGTGAAAAAAATTCAACATGTTTAGTGACATAAAGTATATTAATGACTAAGGAAGACCTGTAGCTCTTTTATTTTGGATCACTACTTTAATTTTATCTATTATCTTTTATCCTCTTTTATTTTGGATCACTACTTTAATTTTATCAATTTTATCATGTCCAATTTTTAACCTATGTGGTTTAGAATAATAGTTATTATATCCCTTTCATATAATTGGGTTGATGCACAATCATGGACTCCTTTAAAGACATTTTGGATGCTACATAATACAAGAAAAACCTGGAACCTATGACTTTAGGTGAGAATTAGGGGTACTTCCCCAACATATTTGAAGATGAAGTAAAAAGACAAAAAATATGTAATTGAATTAGCTTTCATAATATGTAACATTTATGCAGAAAAATGTGTGTAAATGATTATAAAATTAGTTTCCGTGAAATTGGGTTTTCAAAATTTCAGCACATCATAACATATATGTTTGTGTGGTTGCAACAATATATGAGGTAAATGATGTCAATTTTGGATAAAATATTACAGACAGGTAAAGGACATATGGGCCTAGTGCAACACTATTTATTCATAATTTTTCATGACTTATTTTATTATTATTAATTATTGAACTTAGAAAAGATCAAAATGAAAACGTTCTGTGTGGGTGCAACACTGTAGAGGCACAATTTAATGAAATCCTTGGTTTCTATATATAATATTGTAGAGCTTGTTCTCTTCTAGTGCGCCATATAGTTTTCTTGGCAAATGGTGAAGGAAATCAAAAGTTATATGAAAAACAATCGATGTATCTATTTTCAAAAACTAACGTGTGTCATTTAGAAAAATAATAATAAATAATTAAAACATACATTTAAAGGAAAAAATTACATATTCATAATCATAAGATTGTACTCTACAATATTCTAAATTTTCATAAAAAAATATTGTGTTTGTCAAAGCAAAACACGTCATCGAAACTGAGCATATTGATAGAGTTCCAAAAGACATGCAATATCCCTAGTTTATTTGTCCTAGACAATAGGTTCGGTAGTCAGAATCTAAATCTGAACATAATGCCAAACCTTATTCGCACTCAGTTTCTAAATTTTAAAAACACGCAGATGCGTTATAGCGTTATTCAGATCGCATATGTGTTATAACGCATATGCGTTTTTGCTTAACTAGCTTGGTACAAGAGTGAAAAAGAGTAAATACCAAGTTAGTGGATAGTCTTTGTGAGAACCCCCATATAAAATGAAAATATCATGGTAATTATTGGCCCCTCCAAAGCGGTTTAGTGTGGCAAAAGGATGATGCTTAGCCTAAAATTTGTGAATGGTTGTGGATAATGAGGTCAGATTATTCGAGGTTCAAGGCGTTTGTCCATGACACTTAAGACATAGAAGATGCTTTTTAGAATTAATGATTGATTTATATTTCCTAACCTTTCTCTAAGGATCAAAACTCACATTAGAGGAAATTTCAACTCAAAATAGGCCTCCTAACAAAACTTAATAAAATAATAGTTAAAATAATAAAATAATATTTATTAATTTTGGAGGAAGAAAAGGAAAAACTATTTTTTGTTCGTATTTTCGACACATCTCCCTGTGTTTTTACTCAAATTTTGATTGGGAGAGCTCGTTGGATGCAGAATTANTTTGATTGGGAGAGCTCGTTGGATGCAGAATTAAATTCCACATCCAACGAGTACCCACTCAGCATACTTTTGATGGGCCCCGCTACACCAAAAACTAGAAATACCTAAAAAAATGTGATGATGATGTCATCATCACATTTTTTTAGGTATTTCTGGTTTTTGGGGTAGCGGGGCCCATCAAAAGTATGCCGAGTGGCTACTCGTTGGATTCAGAATTTAATTCCACATCCAACAAGCTCTCCTAGTCGAATTTTGAGTAAAAACATAGGGAGATATGTCAAAAATACGAACAAAAAAAATAGTTTTTTTTATGATACCTATGCCCAAATTTATATTCAAAAATTGTTTAAGGGGTGCTCCCTTTTTGAATTTTAAAGCATTTTGATTGGCTAATACATGATGACATGGAATTTGTATTATTTTTTGAAGGCCCATTTTAAGCTGAAATTTCCTCTAATGTATATAGTTCTAAATTATTCCTAATGGTACCAACACATCCACTATGAGGATATAGGGATTGCGAGATCATTTATTTTCTTTTGAAGCATTATTTTTTTCCGTGGACACACAAAATCATCTTTTAGGGCCTAAGGCCAAGGTGTCATCTCTCGACTATGTTGAGGCTCCATGATGTATACATTGTGTTCGAGAATGGCTAAGGGTTTCTCCCACAACTATGTATGGGATATGCTCATGAGGTCATGTATGGTGGATCAAATTTCATTCTTAAAAATACATTCTAAGAAGTTTTATTTATGGTACAAGGCCTAGGTTTCCTACCTTAACAATGTCCAAGACCCATGGATTCATATCTACTATCCAAAACCTTCTAACGACAATTTGAAAGCAATTGTGAATAAAAGAGTACTTACCTTCCATTGGATCCAAGTTTTGAATTGGACCTTGCAAATTATCCTCCAAATGTGCCTCCAAATTCTCAAACTGAAATCACTGGTGTGGTTTTTCTCTCTCCCGATATCGTGACCTTCACTGTGCGAATAAGAAATTGAGGCCGCGGGCTTCTGTTTTGTTTTTTTTATGGTTTTACAAATCGCACTTGCGATTTGTAACTCTTTAAAAATGCAAGTGCAATATATTGCACTTGCGATATTGGCTAACTAACCTTAGCCTCAATTTTGGCTTGGGTTTTCCAAACGTAGCATCACTAACGCATATGTGTTATAGATTTACATTTCGGATGTGTTTTTTCGCTTTCTAAAGTGGCACTAAAAAGTGGAACCAACTTCGTGCGAGTGCCCAATTCCCACCTAAATATTTGTTCTCTCTTCCTAATACATATATGTTAAACAAAACATATTAAGCTTTATTTACTTAACCATTTCTAGATTTTGACATTGTAGTAAATAAATAATTGATTAAACTAACAACTAAAATAGTGA
The DNA here is from genome assembly GCA_001517045.1 of Pseudotsuga menziesii. Classification (NCBI taxonomy): domain Eukaryota; kingdom Viridiplantae; phylum Streptophyta; class Pinopsida; order Pinales; family Pinaceae; genus Pseudotsuga; species Pseudotsuga menziesii. The sequence continues at coordinate 10,587 of LPNX010359266.1, read as the reverse complement.
TGACTAGAAACACTACCTACTACAATATTGATAATTGAGTCGACAATCTTTACAATTTCCTATTTCCAATCTACTACTACTAAAGGCCATTTTTTCATCAATCTTTATGAGCTTACTCTAGTAAAGTATATTATATCTATAAAGCAACTTTAATAATATCATATAACCGGTGTTTTAAGAGGAACAACTTATACTATGAAATGAAACTTGACATAGTTCTTGTTTTTCTCTATCCTAATTTTAGTAGCTATTTTTACCTCCGTTTCAAAAATGGTTCAATACCGGTATTAGACATTTTCATTTTGAGTCATTTTTTTGGGCATTGGAATCATCCTTGTCATAAAATATTTTTAATCTATATTCTTAAGTGTGTTTTTTAGAAATTTAACAAAATAACTTACATTTAGAAGCAAGTTATAATGAAAAACATATGCATTTTCCAATTTTTTCTTTAAAATAAGACATTTTTATAGACAAAATATGACATTTTCATTGACAAATAAAGACATTTAAAACCATTTTCAATGGATTTTCAGATATTTTTTAAATTATGCCATATGCCATATATTTGTAAATGACATATTTTTTATGAATTTATGTGAATTTCAAATATATTTTCATATGGATTTTCAAATATATTTTCACATAAATTCAAGAAAAAATATGCCATATATTTGTAAATGACATATTAAAAACATTATATTCCTTATTCTCTTCTTTAGGTGCAATTTATATCTATAAAATTCTCATGATAACTTTTTGTTTAAAGCGAGATGAACCATGACTCCCTTATTTAGTGTTATCTTAGGTCCCAGTTACCAATAATAATTTGATCATCCATTTCATCCATCATTGTATCAATAGAAATTTTATTTCTAAAATAAATTCCGAAAGTAAAAAAATTATTAATATATCTTATGAAAAAGTTTTCAAATTTAACATTTTCTTCAAGACATGAAACTAATCAACAATATCATGCATGTCAAATTCTTCATCGAAATTGGAGGTTTATGGAGGTTGGATTTCTTCAGGGACATCAATGTCCTCTTCCATTTGGTTTTCTATGTTTGCAAGATGCTCAAAGTGCTCCTTTCCAAGCATCCCTCCTAATGGGGATTGAGGCTCTTTTGACATCTTCGCCACAAGTGTTTCACTAAACTCTCATTTCTTCAAACCAACTTCTTGGAATTCATCTAGAAGAACTTGAATAGCATTAATTCTTTGTTTGATGTAATTACATTGCAATGGATCATTATCAATGGATATGCAATTTCTTCCTTTCTGTAAGGAGCATGTTATTGTTGTATCTAATCACAAAAAAATACTTTAGTCAAATAGTGTAAATAGGCATACTTAAAAATAAAATTAATGAAGAATAAAAAAATAAAACTTGAAATATGCTTTCATATGTAATATTAGAAAATTTACCTAAACTGAGAACAAAACTAAGATGGTCCATTTTCCTCATCTTGAAAATGTATCTATGAGATAATTAATCAACGCTTGTGGCTTTTCATGGATAGTTACACTACTACATAAAGGGGGTCATTAAGACAATATTTGTGTAAATTGTCTCAATTTAAGACAAAAAAATGTTTGTGTATTGTCTTAAGTATTGTCTTTAAGCGGGTGTCTTAAACTATTGTCTTAAATTTAAGACAATAGTTTAAGACAACCGGTTAAATACAATACTTAAGACAATACACAAACTTTTTTTTTGTCTTAAATTGAGACAATTTACCTAAATATTGTCTTAATGACCCCCTATATGTAGTAGTGGCAATATCCTTCATTGTATAGTTTTATAGTAGGGCACAATGGAATTGAACCATCAACCTTTTGCAATGCAGATGCTCTACCATTGAGCTAGTACCCTTTAAAGACTTCAATGAGAGAGGTAGGTTGCTATGAAACACCTAATAATTTAGCAAATGAAACCTTCTCTAACATGAATGTTAAGAAGAAAAAAGGATTAATAAAAATAAGCTTTAAAAATTTGTGTTCAAGGTTTAACTCTATTGAAAGGGTATAATTTTGTATTCATTGCTCTCTCAATTCTAGTAAAAAGCTGCCTTGGGTGATAAATTCCCGTGATTCATTTTATCTTGTGCTGGTAATTTAATCATGCTTGTATGATTGAGATATCTATTATTTAATGATACACTCCAATGTGGTAGAATTAGTAATGAAATGTTATCTAAGGTAATTATAAAATGTGAATATATATGTGGAAGGATTTAAAAAAATAAATAATAATATCAAACTTCAAAAAAAGAAATTTTCTACCTGTTCATTTAAACACTTAAAAATGAAGACATATTATGTATTGTAAAAATATACAATACATAATAAAATTAAGAATATACAATTCTATAATGTACTGTTGTATTTTAAAATCTTAACTATGTCAAGCCATATCGCAACAGCTTTAACCCCAAAGAAGATATATCTAGTCCAGCACCAACACAAATTGGCACATAATTTTACACTAAAAATTCACACATAATTTCACACTAATAATTTCACACTAAAATATTAGCACATAATTTCACACTATAAACCAAAAGTGAATCCCATTTCACTCTTAAAAAAAAGATCAAAAGTGAATTCTATCTATTTAAAACTTATATATGGATTAAAAATTACTTTCAATTAAAGGAAACTTCAAAAACTCAAAATAAAGACAATCTTCAAAAACTAAAAAAAAGCAATCCAAAGTAGACATTTAATATTAAATCCTAATTATGTCTTTAAAAAAAGGTCAAAAATGTGATGAAAATTTTAAAATAATTTTAAAACTATTTTAACTTGATATTTAAGACAATATGGCTATTTTGTCTTAACCAAACATCTCAAACATGCCCACCTTACAGTCACTCATTTCAAATTCCTTCTTCATATGTTAATTGTTTAACCACGTCATTATAAGTGAACATCTGACTATATTTTCATTTATTAAAACGTATTCTTAAGTCTCATCTTTTGTCCAAGTTGCAAGATGTATATTTTCAATATCACTGAAAAATGAATCATTTTGATAAAGCTACATCTCACTATATTTGCCTCCACTATTTTCATTTATTAAAACAGATTCATAAGTATCATCTTTTATCGAAGTTGCAAGATGTCTATTTTCAATATCACTAAAAATTGAATAATTGATGAAGCCTATAACAAAAATATATAAAAGTTATTAAAAAACAAAACAAACAAACAAGAATAATGTAAAAATACTAATGTTAAAAAACAAAGTATAAAAATGATTTTTTAAACTTCAATGTTTAAAAAAAACTAAACTAAAATAAAAATAAAATAGAATAGAATGAAAAAAAAATAAAGTAAACTAAAAAATACTAAACTAAATAAACTTTAAAAAAATATCAAATTACAAATAAAAAACAAATCAACCATAAAAATTAAAAAAACAAAAAAAACAAAGTATTAATCAAGGTGGAGTGTAAAGGGGATTGTGAGACTCCCTACCCCTTTTACACTCCACCTCCACCATCCCAACAGCAATGCACCACCACCTCCCCTACCTTATTTTATAAGTAGGAAGAGAGAGGGGATAATGTAAGGTTTTTATTTATTTATTTATTTTTATTTTGTTTTATTTAAAAATTTTGTTTTTAAAAAATTACTTTTATATATATTTTTGTAAGTTTAAAAACTTTATTTTTTTTATATAATTTTTTTTGTTTTTACTTATTTTATAAAATATATTTTCATTTCTTTTTATTTAAGTTTTTAAATTTTTTGGGTTAAAATTATATGAATCATTTGGTCCAATATATGATTTCATTATGAATCGCATCATAATTTCTTTGATTTTTTTTGCTTTATTTAATATGTAAGTTTAAAAAAAGATGTAATTTATCTCTTGAAGAAGAAAAAAAATTTCCAATTTAGAGGTTGATTTTAAAGTTTTTGTAAACAATAGTATGGTATGTTTAGGCCATGGCTCTATTTTTTACTCCCGAAAAAAAGGGTGTATACGGGTATCAACACTTTTCTATTTGGGGGGTGCTTTTGGTGTTTTTAATGCAAAAAATCATCGTTTCTATGGTTAGAGTTCTCATTCTTAGTATAATGTTCTCATTTCATAGTATAAGTGGTTGAGGTTAACTATCCATAATGACACCTAGACACATTCATTCATACTATTGTCTTTAATACTAGAACATTTAAACCACATATACATTTGAACACATTCTATTATCTCAACCCAATACAAAAATAGCTTTATATATATTTATCTCTTTTGCACAATTACAGCTTGCCATATGATAACCACTTATTTGAACGGATAAACTTGTTGAACCAGGGCAACTGAAGGCTTGACTTCGACTTTCCTCCCATCCAACTAACTCTCTAATAGCTTGGATTCCATTTCCCAAGATCTAATCATCGGACGAAGCTTCTCCAGTTTGAACAGAAGGGCCTTTAAAGGAGATAAGTGAGTAGTCACCTCAAAATGAAGGAATTCCCATTGGGATTTGATTAGAGCATTAAAATCCTCCACCTTAATCCAGGTCGAATTGAACTTAAAAGGATATTGGGTCTTCACTTTATCAAAATTCCAACTGAAGAATAATCGCTTTATGATCAGAAGTTTATTAATATTGTTGCAATGAAATGGATGTTACATTACTTTGAATTGTGCATTTAGGATAGAACAAGGTAGCTAGCAGTTATCACATCTAGCCCTTGATGGGACACCCGTCGACTTATAGGGAGTTAATCAACATGAGAGGGGAGGATGGTAGATTACAACACTTCCACCTTGCTAGGTGAGCACACACTCCACAAAGTGATGTCGATAGGATGGTGGATTACATCACTTTCTCCTCGCTAGGTGAGCACACACTCCACAAAGGGATCGATACCATTTGGTTGAGACTTTCACCTTTTGGTTGAGACCTTCAACTATGACGGTGATGGAAATCATGGTTCTATACTTCAAGTACATGGTAGATTATGACCTTAGTAGGCATATTCTGATCTCGTTAGTCTCTCTAGAAACTTCTTTCTAACAACATTTCCATACAGTGCTTTTTCGTCTTATTCACAGGTTCATTATGGTGACTCTCCACTTCTTTTTATCTGCCATGATTACTCTCGTTATTTTATCATTCAATTTAATAAACATAAGGTAAGGGCCTACTGGCCTTCCCTCTCAACCTCTGTACTATGCCTCTGCACCAGAAATACTCTCCTCCGAGACCCATTTTCTTTTGCTCCATTGGTGGATCCCCACTTTCACATTCTCGTTGCTAGCTCCCCATGTTTCCCTACTCTAGCCCCCCTATTTTCTCTACTCTTGTCCCTTAGGATAAACCCTAGTTTATCCCACTAACCACCTCTCGGTAAACCTCGTCTAAGATTACCCCTCTAGAAAGCATCTTATTTCTATCCATGTTGCATCTACTCCAATGGCTAGAGGGGTTAGAGGACATTATCCGAAGAGAGGACAAAGCATCAACTCTCAATCAAAAGTTTTGGTGGAGGACAAGGAGGCCAAGGAAACCTATTTATGCCAAACCCATGCACATATTCAAAAAGAAGTTGTATAGACAAAATATTGGGTGAAATTTGAATAACATCACACCTAGGAATAAGAGATTGAGATGAGCATGGGGCCTTGGGTTCTAACCATAGAACTTTTAGGACTCGAGACACATAATATTATAGGATTTTTAGGACTCGAGACACACAATATTATAGGATTTTTAGGACTCGAGACACACAATATTATAGGATTGTTACTCTATAATGAAAAATACAAATCTCTTTTAGGTAAGGTCCTTATAAATACTAAAGGATGAAAAGATGAGTTAGTGCTTGAAACAAAAGAATTTGGATAAAACAAAAAATTATAAAGAAGAATAAGAAATAACCTACATTATGCTCAATACCACTACTAAATTAGAATTTTTTTTTTGTTAATCCTAAGAGAAAGGTTCTTATATTCCATGTTTGAGATAATGAAAATGTTTCTTAGTTTAACTCTATTTTTCATAACTTATAGTCATATATAAATCATAGCCACCTATATTTTTATTTTAGTCCGGTAGTTAGTTAATTAAAACTATTCTTTTTGTATATAGATAAGTTTTCATAGGGATGGACCACAAACACTGTTATACAATGTTATATTTTGTTTTTATGATTAATATGAATGCTATATAGTTTGCAAAAATTTTGGAAGTAAAATTAAAAATAAAAACAATATGTTAAATGTTATTAAAATTTATGAATTAAAAAGATTGAAAAATAAATATTTTAAGATTTATGAAAATATAAAAATATAAAACCTAAAATAGTAAGAAATACTTAATATCATTAAAATTATGATAAAATATTTTTAACATCAAATATTCTTAACGGTTGTTAAAATTATTTTGAAATGTATGAATTATCTAAATTATAATATTATTATATTTTCAAAAATCATAACTATATTGAAAAAAGATATTTTATAATTATAATTTGATACTTATAAAGATCATAATTATATTGAAACATATATTTTATAAGATAAAACATCATTATGATAAAAATATTCTTAAAAGTTGTTGAAATTATTTTGAAATTTAGCATTTAATTTTTTTGAAAACTATAATACTCTATGAATTATTGAAATTTTGGTGTTTTTATATTTTCAAAAATAATATCATTAAAATTATGATAAAATAGTCTTTGACGTTGTTGAAATTATTTTGAAATTTAATATTTAAAGGAAACTATAATACTTATTAATTATTAAAATTAATTATTAAAATTACGATGTTATTAATTTTCAAAAATCATAATTATATTGAAAAAATGTATTTTATAATTTGATATTTTTAAAGATCATAATCATATTAAAAAAATGTATTTTATAATTTAATATTGATGAGATATGTAAAATAATAAATTTTATTTTATTTAATTGCAAAAATAAGTTTAACAAATTATAATAATCTTAATAAAATAAAATGAATAAAAATTCAGAATTTTTAAGATTAAAAAAACTAACTTACAACATTTAGGAGTAGCTTATTTGGTTGATGCTTTAGAGTCTAAGATTGAAGTACTTAAGGTTGGATGTTAAATTCTATGAGTTCTTTCTTGTTTGGCTCTCTTATTATTTCTTTTGACCATATGTTTATGCACTTTTTGCCAAGAGGTTTGGTAATTTAGATAAATTTAAGAAATATTTAAAAGTACTAATTTTATTTTGGAAAAATAGTGTCACATTGGGTACTATTTGTTATCTACATATTTGTCAATTTTAGTATATTGATTAGTTAGCTTGCACTCAACCTTAACTTAATATAATATAAAGAGATGATGAATCTTAATCTAGAAGATTAAAAATATTTATATTTTAAGTATCATTTTTGTGGTACTATGAAGGTTGAAGATAAAATCACTTTCTAATATTATGTTATGTATACACCCACATTAGAGCACAAATTCAAAACATTTGTTATGACTTTCCTAATATTTTAACTCATCCCAACTATGGTGATTTAGTATTGGCACTTCTCTTAAAACTATTTGAAATAAAATTATTAAAAAATGTGATTCCTTAACATTTTTTAAAATTTGAATAACCAAAATTACTCATAATAAAGAGTTAATAAACATCACTAGAAATTAAAAAACTATAAAAATTATAAAATGAAAATAATAAAAGTAATATTAATAGAAAATAAATAAGCACACAAAAAAGAATAAGTGTGACATCCTAAAGTTCGCCCCTAAACATATTGTGTATATAAACTATGTTTTGGTTAAGTGAAAGGTTTGAACCTATGAATGATGCAAGACATCATGAACTATGATACTTTATATAAGAAAGTGGAATTTTGTTTTAATACTTCTAGAAACTTGATATGGGACAACTAGTGTTAAAAGGGGACCAAGCTTACTCGGGGTTTATCACTTATGAGAGTAGTTAAAGTTTAAAAAGGGAAAAGATAAATAACATGTTTCATAACTAAGAATTGATCTAATTGCGAGGAAATAAAAGAAAAATCCTAACTCCTTAATTCGTTTATTTTTATTTTTATTGGGACTGGTTGTTCATTGAGGCTGGCTCTGATCATTATATCTAAGGAAAAATCACTCTATCATTCTTTTCTTTGAATTTCCTCTTTGATCTTAACTTTCTAAACCAGAAAATAGAGAGCAAGCCCTCCTTTAAAATATCCTAAGAAGATAAGAATGGATGGTAGATGGAGGATCTTGCAGACGAAGAGATACCTCTTTGTCTCAAAACCCTATTTATTTGTTAATATGTGCTTTGTAGACTTATTTAATATGTCTTACTTTAACTTCCTGATTAAGTTATTCGACATTGAAGGAAATTAGTAAATGATATATTCAGTCCTGGTGTATATAAACTATTTACTTTGTTAATATGCACTTTGTATGGAATGCAAGAGAATATTTTTACTTTCTTTAGGTTAAAGCATAGCTAGGGTTTGATTGATAATTTTACATTGATCAATTTTATAGAGAATAATCACATAATTCGGTAATGATAGCATAAACTCAATTATACAGAACTACTACCCACGCCACGCGTTGCATAAATAATGCATAAAACATTAATATCATTCATAATATTTAACAATGGTAAGGTAGACACGGTTAATAAAAAGGGGGTTTAAAACCCAAATCTTATACCATCAAATCCTGTAACATAAATTCAAGTCTCTGCAATAAATAAACATCGCTCAAAACCATCTATAATTCTTTCACTGTTTAGAAATGTATACATTCAAACCCTAAAGGAGGTAAACTCTTGTATCCAAAAGACTATACAAACACATCCATACTATTCCCTTTCTCCATGCTGAACATTTAAAACCCAACCATCTGGAGTCCGTAAGAAGAATGATACGTAGCCAAAATACAAATTAGTAAAGTCGGCATACCACCAACCGACAAAGAAAACCCAAATTGTTTGTAGAGATAAACTTAATAGCTATCGAATGCAATATGCTTGACGTCCCACATAACATATCCCCATACCCTCACATAATCCTTGGTGTGAGACCGAGTTTGGTGGCTAACTCGGTCTCACACCAAAACCATATGTTATAAAAAATAAAAAATATAATAAATAACTTGCCAAAACTCACCTCTGTATTGCCGAGCAAAACCATGATGGAGTTCGACCTCCAAACCAACGCATCTATAACCACACACAAACAAAAAATAGTGTTAATTACTAACAGAGAAAACACTGAATGAATGAGATAATCAACCTCTAAAACAGTGAGTCCCTTGCTTACATTGTTAGGTTGTTCACGGAATGTCACACTCATATCCATGAGAGTCGAGATTTAAAATGGTAAGATCGTTATCTGTTCATATTACACTCTAAAACATAAATAATATAACTAGCGTCCTTTGTAACTGTCAACCAATGGTAATACAGCAAACCCCAATATTGATGAGTCCAACCATTGCAGAGTTGAAAATCAGCTTATTAATGAGTCAGTTAAACCCTCCAACCATGGGGATTCTCCTTTTTGAGCAATATCTTATCACGTTCATTCACAAAAGGGGGTTTTTAATTGTGAAAAATAAGGTCAATATATTTTACTTATTTGGGGGCAGGGAATAGGGTTTGGGGGGTTTATAGGTATTGGGGGTTATAAAAAGGGGGTTCTATTAAAAATAAGGAATATATCATAAAAATAAGGTTTTTTTAATTGTAAATATGTATTGGTAGGGGGCTCAACAAAAGGATTTTTATAAGTAATTATCAATATCTAGTAAAATTGAGGCTATTCTTTAATATCCCATGAACGAAGGCACTATGACATGGTTTCACTAAGTAAAGACCCTATACCTCCAACTAGCAAAAAGAAAAATAACGATTACTGCAACCGAGATAGGTAGCATAATTAATACAATGAATAGAATGAAAGTCTCAATGCATGCTTAACACGCGCTCGCACACGGCTAGTGGTTGGAGGAAGTTAATGTTGTTCTCATGGGTTAGTGGCTACATGGAGGGAGCATCATAAAACACCTAGAACCATATAATCTAAGATAAGGTCTTAGTATTGCATGCCACCACGAATAATATATTAATAAGATAAGGTCTCCAAATTATATGCCACCGCGAATGATAGGCCAAAGGTTACCTTAGTATAATCCATCACCAACATGTTGATCATGTTGTCCATGAAGTGCGTTTTCTTGGGATCCATCCTAACATTTAAAATGTTAATAATTGAATTACCTCCAAATCTTATGGATTAATCAAAACTCTAAATAAGGAGATATTTAAATGAGGTTTTATTGTTGCACATGGAAAACAATTATGCGTTAGTGAGCTTCTAAGTAAGCCATCAATCCCTAGGTCAAATTCCATAGGATTACTCATAAAAATAATAACACTAAAGCTGACATTTACATTAAATCAATATTAACAACATAATATACATCAATTACAAGTTATGGAAATATAATGTTTCTCCCTGGGCGCTCGCACGAAGTTGGTTCCACTTTTTGGTGCCACTTAGGAAATCAGAAACGCACTTCCGAAGTGTAAATCAAGAACGCATATGCGTTATTGAT
>LPNX010359260.1:21514-80847 GCA_001517045.1 Pseudotsuga menziesii | reverse complement strand
CACGGGTCTTATGTGGTTGCTAAAAGAGGAAGCTAAAATTATTGATATTGTCAATTCCTCACCTCATCCAAGGGTAGAGTTTTATGTTGTGACTCCAACTGGGAGCAACTTGGAGAGGATTAGGGGATACAATGAGTGTGAGGAGTTGAAGCCAGTGATTGTTCCCACAGGTCCGGAAAATAAGGCACGATATCTAAGACTGCCTAGACATCATTGAGAATGGGAGGCACATGATAAGAGGTGGTGTGGGGCTAACATGGTGAAATCAGAGCTATGGATTCTTGGAGGCAGCAGAGCTGATTGCACTTACATAACTCTCAATATTTTGACCAGAGGGTGTGCTAAAATGGGTGTAGATGTGGGCACTGCGGTTCTTGAATAGATCCAAAAGGCTCAGTTGGATGTTGTCGCATTTGGTGCATTTCGGCAGAAGGAATACTTAAAATATGGAGTTAAATTGATCAAGGACACTATCTTCACATGAGAGATGGGAATCGGGACTCTTCCAGTGCTGCAAATACCAATGGGAAGGTCACCGAGCAGGTGCCATAATACCCCTCTGCACCCCACATAGGACGATGTGCAAGGTTGGTTGAATAATTTCCTCAGAATATTGGAGGATGATAAGTCAACAACAAAGTGAAGGTCTCTGCTAGAGCAGATGTTGAATCCATCCATTTAAGATGATGAATGACCTCTGCGCTGGGTTCAACAGAAGAGATCTGGAAAGGTGTTATGCCTCACTGCTCTGATAGGTGTATACAAAATTTGAGAGGTTACACAATATTTTTTAAAAAAAAAATTTCAGCAGACGTCGCTTAAGCGACGCTTTCAAACTGTCGCTTTTTCGACGGATTTTGAGATATCCGTCGCAAATCCGACACTTGTAACCGTCGCTTGTCCGATGCCTTTTTGATCTCCGTCGCTTATCCGACAGCTATAGGTGTCGCATATCCGACGCCTTACGTTGATATGCGTCGCTTAAGCGACGGTTATGGAGGCTATTTTTCAAAAAAAAAATTTCTACCATTGAAAATATTCTGTCGCTTAAACGACACTTTACATTTAACCGACGGTTATGTAGGTGTCGCTTAAGCGACAGTTATTTAAGTGTCGGATCACCGACGCCAAGTTTTCGACACTTAAGAAAAAATCAAAGTGTCGTACATGCGACAGGAAAGTGTCGAAAATCCGACATGACGGCCGTCGGATTTTGGGTCGAAATGTAGTAGTGTCTTCTTTAAAGATCTACACAAGAAAGAATTTCCCTTGCTAACATTCTGATCCAGATTGTGTATAACTCTTTATCTTCCCCAATTGCAGAGAGATCGAACAATGGAGAATCATTCCACAGAAAATCAACGGTGCAGAGAGCTTCACTTGCAGAATCAAAAAACATGTCAAAATTTCACTCTCGCACCCTGCGTCTTGCATGCTGCACTCCGCATCCCGCATCATGCATGCTGAACGGCCATTGCGGAGATCGAATTTGCGGAAATCAAAATTTACCATAAGTGAATTTCGCATCCCGCAAATTACGGAAGCGAAATTGTGGAAAGCATATTTTGCAAAATGACATTTCTGCATCCTGCATCTCGCAAATTGCGGAAGGAAAAATGTAGAGATCGAAATTTCCAAAGAACTTTTTCGCATCCCACATCTCGCAAGTTGCGGAAAGGAAAATGCGGAAGGGAAAATGCGGAGATGAAAATTTCTAAAGAACTTTTTCGCATCCTGCATCCCGCAAGTTGCGGAAAGGAAGTTGTGAAAAGGTTAAATCTGCGGAATTTCAATTTGCTAATGAAAATTTCTAAGTATAAAACCGATTTCCAACATCCAGGCCATCACCAATCCGACCGATCTAACTTCATAACAACTTAGAAAACTCATTGAAATAAAATTACATACACATATACATCATTCATGAAATATACATCTGCATCAAATATATTCCATTCAAGCATTCATCATATTCATATTCATTTATAAACAAGTACAGTTGCAGGGATTGAAACACAAGAAATACTTATCTTTATCAGAATCTTGTCCCGCAACCAGCTATGTCGCTGCAACGTTCCACCCAAACATAGGCCAGTGTGCTCATCAATCTCTCAGCAACACTGCCACCCCCGAGTTGGGCATGATTTCCTCAAGGAATAAGGAACACTAGCAGACTTCCCCATAGCCAAGGATACAATAAAACTTAGCTAAGCCAACGCAGTTGGGTTTATCAGGCTTACATAGGCAATGATTTACACATAACCAAAGTTTATACAAGTCATAGCCAAGCCAATAGATGGGTTTATCAGGCTACCGCCCAAGCCAAGCCATCCTTCCAGTTGGATTTATTAGACTTACAGAGGTAGTGGTTTACACTTAGCCAAAATTCACATGAGACACAACCAAGCCAATAGATGGGTTTATCAGGATACCAGCTAAGACATCCTTCAAGTTGGGTTTATTAGGCTGCCAAGGAGGTGAAAAGACTAACTACTAAGCTAGTGAGTTCAATCCCAGAGCTATGGACACCTACACCAGATCTAGCATGAATTCTAAACATTTGCACACCCAACACAAGGAAGCATCCCCTTCTCTACTACACTGTCCCTCAGGCCATGCATTCCCTTTTAGTGCTATTTAGGGTATGGCAAAGAAGAAAACCAACCCTCTAGATTGGTCTGTGAGGTTCCTTCACACAATAGGTTTATCAAGCAAGTCCATACTCCATTTCCATTCCCCAAATCAGTTCAGATGTCAAACGAGGATGTACACACAACGATCTCAGTTCTGGGATTAACAAAACGTAACAGAAGCCAAAGAATACACACACACACAACAATTACAAATTTCTGAACATTGCCTGAGCTAGACCGACTACCGCAATTACCAAAAAGAAAATCATTTGCTGGTCATTCAATTCAAAAACACAAATCAGATTCTAGGCATTCGCATTTAGGAAACAACTAACAGACAGGAAAATTGTAAAAAGGAAAAACAATTCACAGAACAGGAAAAATTCGTGAAGGATCAAGACTCAGAGCAGTTTTGCTTGTTGCGTGAATGCTAGAATCCCCTTGCTAAAACGTTCAACACAGTCCAAATCGTGAGGGGAAGGTGAAAGGCTACTGCATGAGGGAAAGGAAGACATTTTTTGGGTCTTTTCTTGCCCAAGAAAATAATTTTTTTTCTTCTTCTAGAAATGGTGCTCTGCCCATTTCGAATTTCTTCCCACTCTTCCAATCCCTCCCTTATCCTTAGGAAAAATCACGCCCCCATCTCATTTTGTAGCATTGACTTAGTCAGTTGTAGGATTTTAATTGAAAATCACAGATTAACATGATGTCCAAACTTATAATGTTCAACTAGCATAAAAACACCATCGGCCTAAATCTTAATCGCCGAAACATAAACACTAAATCGATGGTGGGGATTTTTCCTTGAGCTCCACACCATGATTATTTACATCATATTATTTAAATGCAAACGGGGTCAAAACCGGGGTGTTACATTCCCCTCCCCCTTCAACAACACTGTCCTCAATGCTTTACAACATTGACGTAAAATGCTTTGCTGGTACTGCCCTCGATAATCCGCAGAATTGAACAAAAATGGATGTGCCAATCGCATGGCATCCTCCAGCTCCCATGTAACTTCTTCAGGACCGTAGTGCTCCCATTGCACCTTTATATGTCTTATTGCTCGGTTCTGGAGCATTATGACCTTCTTGGAGAGGATGCGCATAGGCTTTATTTGGAACTCTCCCTATGGTTCCACGTGCATCACATCCCAATTTCTTACATGGTTAGGGTCATGTACATATTTATTAAGCAAAGAAACATGAAAAACATTATGAGCCCTAGTGCTAGCAGGCAATGCAAGTCTATATGCAACTGGTCCTATTCTTTCAAGCACTTCAAACGACCCATAGTATCTAGGAGACAACTTGGCACAACTCCCAATACTGAACTCTATGTTCACCCTATGCCTATCTGCATTATTTTTCTGTCTATCCTGGGCTGCCTTTAGATTCTGTTTGATTTTTACAACTTCTTGCTCCATCTCCTTGAGAAATTATGGATCGATCACAACTCTGTTCATTGGGTTATCCCAAGTTACTGGTGTTCTGCACCTCCTGCATACAAAGCTTCATATGGACTCATCCCCAAGGGTGCTTGTTGTCCATTGTTAAAATCAAATTCTACCAAGTGTAAATAGTCTTCCCACTTGGATGGTTTTTCCATCACATACATGCAAAGCATGTCTTCAAGCACTTGGTTAAATCTCTCGGTCTGTCCATCGGTTTGAGGATGGTAGGCAGTGCTGAAATTCAACTTTGTTCCCAAGTTTGCAAACAATCCTTTCCAAAATTTAGAAATGAACTTAACATCTTTGTCAGAGACTATTGCCTTTGGCAATACATGCAATTTAAAAATTTCTTTCATGAAAATCTTAGCAATATCATCAGTCTTATGCATGGACTTTACTGGTATAAAATGCGCTTCCTTCATCAACTTGTCCACCACAACCATGATGGAATCATGTTGTCTCCAAGTCATCGAAAATCCTGTAATAAAGTCCATGGAAATCACTTCCCATTTCCATTCTGGAACAGACAAAGGCTGCAACAAACCTGCTGGCTGTTGATGTTCAACCTTCACTTGCCGACACTTCATGCACCTTGAAATATATTCATCCATGTCCTTCTTCATTCCTAGCCAAAAGTATTGCTTTCTTGTTGTAGCAATCATCTTCTGATATCTTGGGTGACCAGAATATGGAGTTTGTAGGATTTCATCCATAACAACCCTCCTCAACTCTATCACATTTGGAATATACATTCTACTCTTATAAGTAAGAAGTCCATCCTCTTCTAACTTATAACCTTCATACTTCTTTTTAAGGCCTTGCTGCTATAATTTATCCTTTACTTGCACATACATTTCATCTTCAGCATTACGGTTAATAATCTGCTGTCTCAAATCTAATTGGTAAATGCTAATAGATGCCACATGCATTTCTTGTACTTTCCTGCTGAGTGCATCAGCTACCTTATTCTCCTTACCTTTTATGTGCTTGATTTCAAAATCAAACTCACATAAAAATTCCAGCTATCTAGCTTGCCTAGCATTTAGAGTAGGCTGAACAAACAAATACTTCAGACCACAGTGGTCTATCCTTAACTCAATTTTTTTCCCATCAAGTAATGCCTCCACATCTTGAGAGCATGTACAATGGCTGGAAGTTCCAAATCATGAGTGGCATAATTCCTCTCATGGTCCTTCAACTTTCTGGATTCATAGCATATCACGTGGTTTTCTTGCATAATAACTCCTCCAAGTCCTTGACCGCATGCATCCGTACATACCCCAAAATCTTTTTCTGGGTTTGCAACTTTCAAGATTGGTGCATTGGTGAGAAGATACTTTAACCGTTGGAAACTTTCTTCACACTTTGAGGTCCATCCGAGCCTTATCCCCTTCCTTTGCAAAGAAGTGATAGCATGTGCAACCTTGGAGAATCCTTCAATGAATCTCCTATAGTATCCTGCGAGCCCCATAAAAGATCTTACCTCTGTCACATTCTTTGGAGTGGGCCAATTCTTGATAGCTTCAATCTTGTCAGGGTCCATGGATATACCCTCTTCTAAAATAATGTGACCCAAGTATTGAATTCTATCTTTATAGAAGTCACACTTGCTCAGCTTTGCATGCAACTGATGTTCTCTGAGCAATCGCAATGTTGGTCTCAAATGTTCTTCATGCTCTTCTTCATTCTTAGAATAAACAAGAATGTCATCAAGGAAAACAAGAACAAACTTATCTAAATACCTGTTGAAGACACTATTCGTAAGGCACATAAATGTTGCTGGTGCATTTGTGAGACCAAATGGTACCACTACAAACTCATAATGTCCATAACTTGTTCTGAAGGTTGTCTTATGAATGTCTTCATCCTTGATTCTCACCTGATGGTAACCAGACCTCAAGTCAATCTTGGAAAATACCTTTTCTCCTTTCATTTGATCAAATAGGTCATCAATTCTTGGCAAGGGATATTTGTTCTTCACCGTGACTTTGTTCAGTTGCCTGTAATCAATACACAATCTGAGTGTACCATCTTTCTTCTTTATGAACAAAACTGGTGCTCTCCAAGGAGACACACTCGACCTGATATACTTTTTCTCCAACAATTCTTGCAGCTGCATCTTTAGCTCTAACATTTCTGGTGTACTCATTCTGTAAGGTGCTTTGGAGAATGGTGCTGCTCCTAGCACAAGCTCAGTCGTGAAATCAATGTCTCTCTTTGGAGGAAGCCCTGAAATCTCATCAGGAAAAACATCTTTGAATTCTTGCACCATGTGATAGTATTCCAACTTGAGAGTTTCATTCTCTGCCTCCTCTTCAATATGGGATGCAAACAATTGCCAACCTTTTCTACAAAACTTCTTCAATTGCATCGGTGAAATCCGCCTTATAGAAATTACCTTTGGTATGCCTTTTACAACTACTGGGTTCCCTTCTTCATCCATGCATTCAAAAGTCTTGTTATAAAAACCAAGCTTCACCCTGTGAGCTTCCAACCAATCCATTCCAATGAGAACATCATAGGAACCGAGTGGTAGAACATTTAGATCTACGCAAGTGCTCAGTCCATTCATCATCAATGGACATTTCTCCACCACTTCATTAATTTTTCTCTTAGTTCCAGTGGCTAGCTGAACTAACCACAACTTGCTATGCTTTGATTTCCTAAGAGCACAAACCTCCACTACTCTAGGAGCAATGTAACTGTGAGTAGAACCAGGGTCAATCAAAATAGAAATAGATTGCTCAACAATCTTACCTGCAACTTCAACCACTGTTGACTGGTGATCTGCCTGGCAGTCTTCCAGTGCTGCATAAATTCTAGGTACGACCCTTGCTACTTGTTCCATTGTTTCTTCCTCTTGAATACTATATCTTGGCCTTGCATTCTCATTCTCTAGTGGAAATAACCTCGGTAGATGGGGTCCTCCACATTTCCAACACTGGATAGGCTCTTTGTTCTGCTGCGGTTCTCTTGGCTTTTCTTCCACTACTCTGGTTGGCTACTTCTCAGCTTGGAATGGCTGCTTGTGCTGATTCTGGAAGTTAGGAGGTTTGAAACCTCTATTCCTTTGATCATACTTCTCATTCATCTTGTTCTTCCACTCCTTTTGGTAGTCAGGTTTTCTCTTGTTTTGCTTGTAGCAGTACTTAGCTTTTCTTATTGCCTCTTCCAAAGTTCCGGGTTCATAGAAATCAATTCGGTATTTGTAGGACTGAGGCAGTCCACTCAAAAAGCGCTGGATTTTTACCTTCTCATCTTTAATATACCTGACATACCTCAGCAGTTCCAAGAACTTGTTTGCATATTCCTCCATAGTCTGCTGTCCCAATCTCAGCTCATGGAATTCTTTGATTTTATCATCATAGTACCGGTCATAGAGGTACTTCTACTTGAAATATTTATGGAACTGTTTCCAGACAATATTCCTTGCATTTATCTTCTTTACTTTCTTGAAGTGTTCCCACCAAATAGACGCTCTTCCCGTCAGATTGAAAATGGCTACTTGAGCTTTCATATTTCTAGAATAATCTTGGACTTGGAAATATTTTCTTATTCCCAGAAGCCAAGCTTCAGCTTCTTGACTATTCTTTACCTCACCATTGAAGGTAGGCGGCTTTGCCTTCCTGAATTCATCTCGTGAGCGGTTCTGGTGACGCCTCTTCCTCCTACCCCTGTGAGATGAAGAGCCTGAATATTTAGTGGATATTTCAGAGTCAAATGACCCACTAGGAGATCTCTTCCTTTTATTCTCATGAGAGGAAAAATTTCAACCATTAGTGGATTTTTTAGAGTCAGAGGACCCACTAGGAGATCACTTTCTTCCTCTAGCAGTGTTCTTACTTCCTTCTGGATTTACTGTCCGCTCCCCAAAGTTCATATTTCTCTTAATGTTTGTAAAACTGTGCAATATGGCTGCATTTAGCTGATTTTTCTCCTCCTGAGCCTTAATCAGTCTTTTGTTGTCTTCTCTGTAGCTCCGTATCTCCACCCTAAGGCTTCTCATGGTAGCTGCAAAGTCTGGGGGAGTATCTTGAAACCTCCTCCCATTAGACTCTGTCTTAGCATTTCCAATTCTGACATTTCCCCCCATAGAATCTTCCTCATGCGCATTGGGATCTCATGCATAATCATTCATATTGTCTGTCCTCATGGTCAAACCAACTATTCAGAATCGCATTGCCCTTTCTGAAGGTGACTATAATTCTGCAAAAATGTGTTAAATAACAAAACTGTTAGATATAATTAAAACCAAAATCACTTACCCACTGACCATGGTATTTTTTCTCTGTTATGCAGCCAACAATACATTGGAACTATTAACCAACAGCTCTATAACTATCCAACTCGGCCCATTGAGGCCCAATACTTTAACCACTTTTCTTTCCGGCCCATCTAGGCCCAACACTGCAACCAACAGCTCTGATACCACACTATAGTGTACTACAAATTGGTATCAAAGGGTACTCTTATCTTATTAACAACTATTCCGGCCCATCCATGCCCAATGCTACAACTCGCAGCACTGATACCACATTGTCACGTCCCCTCTCACCCTGGAGGAGAGAATGTGACCCAAATATTCTACCTTAGTTACCTATCTCTGATTCTGCATTCGTATGATGACTCTCGATTATTTTTTTCTTTCTTTAAAGATCTACACAAGAAATAATTTTCCCTGCTAACATTTTGATCCAAACCGTGTATAGCTCTTTATCTTCCCCAATTGGAGAGAGATCGAACGGTGGAGAATCATTCCACAGAAAATCAACGGTGCGGAGAGCTTCACTTGAGGAATCAAAAAAACATATCAAAATTTCACTCTCACACTCTGCATCCTGCATCCCGCATTCCAAACAACCGTTGCGGAAATCAAAATTTACGATAAGTCATTTCCGCATCCCACATCCCGCAAATTGCGAAAGGGAAATTGCAGAAAGCAAATTTCGCAAAACGACATTTCCACATCCCGCATAGCACAAATTGCAGAAAGGAAAATGCAGAAGGGAAACCGCAGAGATCGAAATTTCCAAAGAACGTTTCCGCATCACACATCCTGCAATTGCGGAAATCAGATTTCACAAAATGACTTTTCTGCATTCCGCAAGTTACAGAAAGGAAGTTGCAGAAAAGGTTATATCTGCGGAATTTCGATCTGCTAATAAAAAAATATAAGTATAAAACTGATTTCCAACATCCAGGCCATCACCAATCCAACCGATCTAACTTTATAACAATTTAGAAAATTCATTAAAATAAAATTACATACACATGTACATAATTCATGAAATATACATGTGCATCAAATACATTCCACAAGCATTCATCTTATTCATATGCATTTATAAACAAGTACAGTTGCAGGGATTGAAACACAAGAAATACTTATCTTTATCAGAAGCTTGTCCCGCAACCAGCTATGTCGCTGTTGCGTTCCACCCAACCATAGGCCAGTGTGGTCATCAATATCTCAGCAACACTGCCACCCCCGAGATGGGCATGATTTCCCCAAGGAATAAGGAACACTAGCAGACTTCCCCATAGCCAAGGATACAATAAAACTTAGCCAAGCCAACCCAGTTGGGTTTATCGAGATTACACAGGCAATGATTTACACATAGCCAAAGTTTATACAAGTCACAACCAAGCCAACAAATGGGTTTATCACGCTACTAGCTAAGCCAATCCATCCTTCCAGTTGGGTTTATCAGACTTACACAGGCTATGGTTTACACTTAGCCAAAATTCACATAAGACACAACCAAGCCAACAAATGGGTTTATCAGGATGCCATCCAAGCCATCCTTCCAATTGGGTTTATTAGGCTTCCAAGGAGGTGGAAAGACTGACTGCTAAGCTAGTGAGCTCAATCCCAGAGCTATGGACAC
This sequence comes from Pseudotsuga menziesii, assembly GCA_001517045.1. NCBI lineage: Eukaryota > Viridiplantae > Streptophyta > Pinopsida > Pinales > Pinaceae > Pseudotsuga > Pseudotsuga menziesii. Next base: position 70,873 of record LPNX010359260.1, on the reverse strand, counting down.
CTACACAGGATCTAGCTTGACTTCTAAACATTTGTACACCTAACACAAGGAAGCATCCCCTTCTCTGCTACATAGTACCTTAGGCTATGCCTTCCCTTCCAGTGCTATTCAGGGCATGTAAAGAAGAAAACCATCCCTCTAGATTGGTCTGTGAGGTTCCTTCATACACTAGGCTTATCAAGCAAGTCTAGACTCCATTTCCATTCCCCAAATCAGTTCAGATGTCAAACGAGGATGTACACATAGCGATCTCAGTTCTGGGATTAACAAAATGTAACAGAAGCCAAGGAATACACACACAACAATTACGAATTTCTGAGCATTGCCTGAGCTAGACCGACTACTGCAATTACCAAAAACGAAATCGTTTGTTGGTTATTCAGTTCAAAACACAAATAGGATTCTGGGCATTCGCATTCAAGAAATGATTAACAGACAGGAAAATCGTAAAAAAGAAAAACAATTCACATAATAGGAAAAATTCGTGAAGGATCAAGACTCAGAGTGGTTTTGCTTGCTGCGTGAATTCTAGAATCCCCTTGCCAAAATGTTCAACACAGTCCAAATCGTGAATGAAAGGTGAAACGTTACTGCATGAGGGAAAGGCAGGCATTTTTTTTTGGTGTTTTCTTGCCCAAGAAATTAAAAAAAACTTTTTTCCAGAAATGGTGCTCTGCCCATTTCGAATTTCTTCCCACTCTTCCAATCCCCCCCTTATCCTTAGGAAGATCATGCCCTCATCTCATTTTGTTGCATTGACATAGATGGCTGTAGGATTTTAATAAAAAATCGCAAATTAACATGATGTCCAAACTTATAACGTTCGGCTAGCATAAAAACACCATCGGCCTAAATATTAATCACTGAAACATAAACACTAAATCGATGGTGGGGCTTTTGCCTTGAGCTCCACACCATGATTATTTACATCATATTATTTAAATGCAAACGAGGTCAAAATCAGGGTGTTCCATCGAGGGCATTAAAACCAATTCAAGAAGCACAATTGAATGTCGTTACCTCCTACAATTTTGTTTAGGGAAGGACGACATGAACACGATGTCTAAACACTCCTTTGGTGTATATTTCAAAAATTTACCTCGTGATGCAAAAATTGCATTGCATGTTACTTAACAAAGCCCTAGTTTCAAAATTGTTGAATAAAACAATATATAGTCTATGTAATCACCAGAGAGGGGTGTTCCTAGGTGCAATATGATGCCATGATAGCAATTGAATTGGCAGTTCATTGTTCTAAGTCTTGCTTATCAATTTATGGCGAGTTTCAAGTCACTTCCTAAATACATTTAGGGACACTTGACGGATTTCTACCAGGGGAATAAAAACCAATCGAAGTAGTAGAATTGAGTGACATAACCTACTGCAAGTTTATTTGGGCAAGGTTGATGTGACCATGATGTCCATAAGTTTTGCAGGCCTAATTTTCAAATTTTTATCATGTGATTCAAAAATTGCATTGCATTTTACTTAACAAAATCGTAGTTCTAGAAATCATTGGAAGACACAACATTTGGTCCATGGACTCATGTGAGAGGGGTTCCCCTAGGTGTAATTTGAACTCATGAGACCAACATAATTAATGGATTTCCAATACAAGTCTTGTTTACCAAGTTATGGTAAGTTTCAACTCGCTTCCTAAATCCATTCAGGAACAATTACATATTATCTACTAGGGGCATAAAAACCAATCTGAGTAGCAAAATTGAATGTCACAACCTCCTACAAGCTTTTTTGGGAAAGGTAGACATGACCACGATGTCCAAATTCTCTATTGGTGAAATGACAAATAATTTAAACCATATACATTGAATCCCTTTACTTATTACTTAAATTATCCACCTAGGATTTCATACAAACCTAAGAGGTACCATGCATTGTATAAGAAATTGGAAAATAAAGACGAATTGCTCAATCATAATGTTTTAGAACTATCCAATTTCGTCATATGTGAATATGTGTAATACATTAGAGCTAAGAAGATGAAGCGCGACGGATCCTCCGCGGCTAGGGCCAAACCCTAGCCGCCTTGCGTCCTCCAGGCTGCGTCCCTGCGGCTCCTTCTCTCAGCGAGCGCCCGCTGATGTGCATCCATCGCGTCCAGCAGTGCTGAGCTTTGGAGCTGCGATTTTTTGCTACGATTTCTGCATTTCTCTTCCGCGTTTTTATTCTTTGCTGTGATTTTTGCCATGCATTCCTCCGGTGGTCGAGCCATGGATCCGGTGGAGGCTTTCAAAGTTCTTGTTAGATCTGCAGGCCATAGGGCAAAGGCCTCCCCTCCTTCCAAGTTTGTTAAAAAGATGGATGAAATCCCTTCTGTGGAGCTCTCCCCTTCTGATCCGTGCCGCATGGCCCTTATGCTCTCAGAAAAAGCCCTCATTGGCAAGTTCACTGGTCTGTGGCCCAGCCCCAAAGCAGTGGATCAATGGATAGCAGAACGTTGGAGCTCCCTGGCGCCATCCCATATCTCTCTATGTGCTGCAGGAAGAGGGTATTTTGTGTTTATCTTTGAGAACAAAGAAGAGCGGGATCTAATCTTCAGATCTGGACCATACTTTATGGGATCGAGGGGGCTGTTCTTAGCCCCTTGGTCTCTGGATTTCAATCCTGAAGCAGAGATCACGGCTGCCCCGGTATGGGTCCGGCTCCCCCATCTTCCTCTTCATCTTTGGGGGAAAAGCTCCCTTGCTGATATAGGAAACAAGCTCGGCCGTTTCCTGGATAGCGCGGAACCTAAAGGGGATCAGTACACCTGTGCGCGCATCTGTGTTGAGGTCAATCTCGAGAAAGGGCTCCCTGAAGCCCTTAATCTCTCCCTGGGCGAATGGAGTCACATCCAAGAGTTGGACTACGAGCATATTCCCTTCAAGTGCCTCCGGTGCCATGTTTACGGTCATTTCGCGAAAAGCTGCCCCAAAGCCCCGGTGACGGTGGCTCCTCCCCCGGCTAATGGGGCAGACTTCCAGCCAGTTTCCAATAGGCGAAGGGCTCCCCAGAAAAAGGACTCCAAATCAGAAGTGCCCTCCGCAGAAGAATCTACCCCAGCTAATAAAAACAGATTTGAAGCCCTTCAAGAACTTGATGACCAGGAACCAGAAGCAGCAATAGCGGCAGAAGAGACGTTGGAGCTAGGTTCAGGCCAGGAAAAGGAAGCACCAGCAGCAGAAGGGGTTTCAGAAGTGCGTATCCCCCCTGGTACCGCGGAAGACCCCACGCCGGAATCCCTTGGCTCGAAGAAAGATCCCATCGATTTGGGCGGCGAGACCTCAACCCAGGTAGGGCTGGCCTCCTTGGTCCCATCCTCAGAGGAAACCTCCGACTCTGAAGAATTTTCCGCTCCTTATCCTCCCCTCACCAGAGGACGCAAGACGAACAAAGAACGCAGAGAAAAGGAAGCAGCCTCAAACATCAGTGCGGGCTCTCAGAAGAAATTGGATCCTTTCATTAAAGGACACTCCTCTCTGCCGGTTTAATGCTATGCTTCTGTATTTTTCTCTGCTCACAATTTGTGAGAGTCTACTCTTGTAAGCAGTACTTTTCTCGAAATAGTTACAGGAACATTTGGGATTCATCTCTCAAAGATCTTTTAAGAAGGCTGACTGTCTTATTTGAGGCAATCAGCCTTCTTTTTCAGAATTTCTCCTTGTAAGCTTGGCTGGGCTACAGCCTTTTTAAAATTTATAAAAAAATTTCTGTTTCTGTTAAAAAAAAAATGTTTTAGAACTATCCCTTATATATTCAATCCTACTCTCCCTTAGTTTAGTGGGGTGCAGTCCTATCCTCAATCTAAAGAGAAGGAGGATCAACATTGTCTAAGAAATGTGTAGGGGTTTTCATAAATAATATAAATGAATACTTTTTGGTTTCAATATTTCATAAAACATTCCCAAGCATAATCTTATGTCAACAAACTTATGATGTGAGAAAACATCAATTCAAAATACAATGGAAAATAAAATAAAATAAAATAATTAATGATTGAAAATGAATCTGAATCAAAACAATTGCATACATTCATCAAAACTGCTGACTACAAGAAAATACAATTTTACAAGAAATCTAAAACGTGTGAAGGAAACGAAATGAAATAAAATACATGCATGGGCTCTTAGTCCTTCTCTTGAGTGGTGGAAACCCAAGGAATCTTTTGGAACCCCACCTAAGCAAGTACACTAAAGATGGAACAAAACTAGCTCTTTTTTATTAAACATATACCATTTGTTTTATATTAATGTTAAAAATGTACATATTTACAAAGTCTTGGTCACCCTAGACAATTTTTTATGGCTTCTAGCTTTTACATCAATATATACAAAATTCATTATGGGGTCAAAACTAGTGTATTACACAATGCATGTATGTGTGGGATGTTGTTTTCGCATGGAGGGAAAACTAGTGCCACTTGGTAAACGATGGAAAGGTTTCCATTGTTAATATTAAAAAAGGAAAATCAAAGCTCTCCTTGCTAAGTGAACACTAGGAAAGAACATTGATAAGTACAAACAAGTTTGTATTATTATTCTTGAGAGAGAATTAATGGAACAAAGGTAAAATAAAGTTTGAATCATCCTTAGAAGGAGAAAAATAAGAAACTAGAGAAACATGTGGAAGCATACAAGGAATCCTTTCATAAACCCAAAGAGATACCATTGAAGAGAGAGACTGAACACAAAATCCAGTTGCTACTCAAATCTCCATTTCCTAACATTGGATTGTATCACCAACCACGGTTAGAAGTGGATAAATTAAATCAATAGTGGTGACATTCACAACAACTATTATAAAATGGAATCATAATCCCAAAAAAAAACCTTATGCGTCACCAATCATTATTGTGTCCAAGAAGGACAAAATTTGGAGATTTTGCATTGATTACACTGTGTTAAAAAATATTACCATAAAAATACATAACATATTGCCACAAATTGATGTTTTTTTAGATCCAGTGCAATAAGCAAAGTACTTCACCAAGATGGACATGAAGGATAAGTACCACCAAGTGCAGTTGAAAGAAGAAGACACTTCGAACATTCATTTCAAAACACAATAATGTCTCTATGAATGGTTATTTATGTCTTCCAGTTTATGTAATGCACTAGAGACTTTTATGCATATGATGAATGATGTATTTTTTTATCCATTTATCAATTATTTTGTAATTGTGTATTTGTATGGCATATTGATCTTCACTATCACGTGGGAAGAGCATGTTTCTCTTTTGAAAAAAGTAATGGAGGAACTAAAGAAGCACTAAACCTTATGGAGGAAGTAATGGAGGAACTATCTATTTACAAACCTTAAGAAAGTTGAGTTCACTAAACAATTCCTTGTTTACCTTAGACATGTGATCGATGAAGGTAAATTTAAGATTGAGACCATCAACCAATGAATCACTCCTACAAGTGTGGGAGAGGTCATAAGATTTTTTGGGGTAGCACATTAAACGATGAAATTCACTACATTATTTTTTATAATCATTTCTCCACTTCAAGCAATAGCCACAAATGTGCATAGGTTTCACGAGGGAAAACAACATAGAGATCGTTCGATCAATTGAAAAATGAAGATCAATAAGCCATTGATTTTGGTAAAGATTAATTTGCAGTATTGATTTGAAATTGAGATTGATGCAAGTAGGCATGCCATGGATGGAGGAATACACATCGGCTATCACATTGAATTATTTCACAAAGATGTTTGAAATGTCTCCCATATCATCAAGAGCTATTTGTGTTAATGAAAGCTATGAAGAAATGGGAGCATTGCCCATTTGATAAGAATATTTTAATCCAAATCAACCACCAAACTCTTTAGTATTTGTAAAGCCAAAACAAATTGCAACAAGTGAAGCATTACAAATGGATGGAATTCCTACAACAATCTAATCTCATTATAAAGTATAAGAAGGGATTATGTAATACCCTAGTTTTTACCTAAAGAGTATATTGGATTGAATTATGTATAAAACATAAATGTGTGGTTATAATGAAAAATTCAAGCCGTGTGAGATTAAGTAAATGACCCCATATGTAGGTGATATAAATATGTTAGTATGGATTCCAACTGTGAAGCTCAAGGATAAGGTTGGACTATTGAATGTATAGGAAAATAGATGATGTAAGTATATGTCATGTACCCATTTTGGTAACACATGGATAATCTTATTAGCTATTTAGTCCCTGTGGTTTTAGAAAAAAAATCCATCAAGTTCTTGGGATTGAATTTTGAAAACCAAGCAATTAATTAGTTAAAAGTAAATATTTCTCATAATGTTTGAACTACACTTAAGTTAAATTTATTTTCCATGAATAAATTTTATTGTTGATAAAATAAATGAGGATAATGGACAATAAGGGCGCATAAGAGGACAAGGATTGACCAAAGGAACCTTTCAAAATAATAAATAAATGAGAAATCATCTTATCTTGTAAAATAATAAAGAAAGGAGAAATCACCTTAAAGCTGGAAAGCAGGAAAAAAGAAGGAAACATGATAAAGCAGTGAAAGCCAGAATAAAGCAAAAAGAATAATAAAGCAGAAAGCATGCCACAGTAGAAAACAAGGAAAAATAGGATAAGGGAAAAAAGTAGGAAAATAAAGGATAAGGAAGAAAAACAGTCAAAAGCAAAAAACATAATAAAAAAGCAAAAGTAGGAAAGCAAAGAAAAAAGAAAATCTCCTAAAGCAAAAGATTTCTAATCTAACTCACGAGGGAGAAATTGCTTAAGGTAGCTTGGAAAAGAAGCAATATTTTCTATAAAAGAAGGCTAGCACATCACTTTTACATCTTTTGACAGTTTGTGAATTGAATTGAGAGCATTGTGCTTCTCTGACTTGGGAAATGTGCCCCTACTATTGAGAGGATGACGAAATTCATCAATTGTCATCGAGTGATATTGTAGGTTTTGAAGAACTTAGCAAACAAGTTCGAATCTTAGAAGAAGACAGTTGAAGTCACAAATCAAATCCTCCTATTCTTCTTCTTCTTTCTTAATATTCTTACTCCTTCTGTGTAGTAGTCAAGCATATGATGTAACAACTAAGCCTTAGGGAATCCCATATGAGTTTATGTTTAATTATGAATTATTGATTTCATCATGTTCTAAATTTTTATCAATAAAGGAGTTGATCGTTCTGTAGTTTTTTCCAAGACCCTTCTTAGATTCACATAGAAATTGACTAGTCTTCAATAAACTCTCAATAAATGAAATTCTCCATAATGAATTTGAATGCTTTCTATTCCTGGAGTTAGTTAAGATCCTAATGATCATCTTACATGTGTTATGTAACCAAGTCCCAAAAATAGCATAAATAGAGAAGAAATAAACAATAAGAGAGTAATCCACACCTTAATAATAAATAACATAGATAAATAGCAATCTTCTTTGAGGGAGGTGTTATAGAAAAAAATGGCACTTCTATGTCTGTGATTAATTTTACATGTTTTTCCGCATGACGACAATTCCATGACAACACTTCATGAAAACTAATTTTAGTCACTCAAAGTAAACCTATGGATGGAAGGGCCATATATGGAGTTTTGTAACTCCGTTTAACCTCTTTTTTGGACCATTGGAAAGGTATCATACTAGGGAACAACTTTCCATAAGACACCAACTCCTGAAAATTATTGGAAATTCCCTAAAAATGGATTTTTTACCCATTCATGAGTTGTTAAAAGGAATCCTGTAAATTTTACTTTGCATTCACGGGTTGTTAGTCGGAAACCCGCGAATATTCATGTAAGTGGTCAAAAAATATTAAAATATCTAAATTTGGGTGGGTTGGGTAGTTTTGGAACTGCTCCTTCGGTTGTAACTGATCCATACTTGACCCTAACTCTTCAGAATACTATGTAAGAGAGAGAGAAGTCCATGAAAGGGGAATTAGCCATTGGCATTATTATGCTGGTGAAATTGGGACTCTCACTCACCTACCTTTTCCCTAGCTGCAATCTCCCTTTATTGCAGAGCTTGGAGGCTGAGATTCTTGGAGAGGAGAAGCAGGAGATCCATATTGAATATTTCACGAGGTGTCCTACATGAGGAGACGATATATCTTGTGCTTCTTCCATTGATTAATAAAGATTTGATGTTCTTCCCTTCCCAAACCATTGTATGATAGATGTTGCATCTTTTCTTATGATCAGATGTTGCTGTTAATTAGATTAGGGTTTCATTTTATCTTGATTATCATCTCCTTACATGTGGTCAAATTGGGTTGAGGAAGGTTTGAAGTTGTTTTTGCAGGTCTCTTGGATTGGAGAGCAAGAGGAGGGATAAGGAGAAAGCTTGGATCAATATTCAGTTTGGAAGGTATGAACCCTTATAACCCTTGAAACATTGATTAATTTATTCTTGCAAAGCTTTGTGTATCGATATTTATAACCCTAGTATGTTGGTGGCCTCGACCCTGACCATAGGAACAATTCCCCTAGCAACAGAAGTGGAAACTTTGCTGGGGAAGCCTTGTCTGTTTTGGGGTCTCCTTGTCTTGTTTTTCCAGTGTAATTGAGGTTCTCAGTCCTTCTTTCAAGTTAAGATTCATTCTTATATCTTTATGAACACCTTCCTTGCTTTTTTAAGGTTGTTTTTTTTACCTTTTTTGGGCCTTCCACCACCCATACATTCCTGTTTCACTGCACAGTAGTGTGTCCCTAACATACACACGACTTTCCTTTGGTGTACCTACATGTCACACATGACCTTTCCTTAAGAAACTCGTGTGTTCCGTGTTTTAGTGATTGTTTCACCTTTTTGGGCCTGTTTGGGGCGATCTGTTGTTGTTTGTGGAGTCCTCCTAGGTCCCTTTCCTATGTAATACCACTAGAAAGTGGTGTCCTCCATTGAATATAATATTGAATTGGTTTGTAAGATCTTTCTGAATCACTTGGGTTTGTCTCTTTCTCTTCTCCCCACCTCCTTCCTTGGCATGACCTTGTTGTGCAAGGTGTTGATCAACCTCTGTTAGCAAGTATGGACTGAACCTAGGAGCCTTCTGATCTATGTTTATTTAAGTCTTGTTCCCTTATGCAAGTCTCCCTCCCAAGAGAGGTATAATCTAACTTTAGGGCAACGTAGGGTCTGTTTGGTGGTTATAGAGCATAATTCCTTTTGCTTTGTTTACATTATCTGCATGCACTAGTTTGTAGCTTGTTTTTTCTTTGTCATTTATAAACAAAAAGTAAAAAGAACAATTATTTTATTTATATGCATTTAGTCTAGGGTTTAGTCTTAGGTGCATTGCATACCTCTGTCTTTTGAAACTACAAAAAGAGATCTTTCTTTCGTGGCCTCCATATTCAGTTTTGAAAAGAAAAAGAGAAGTAAAAGTTTGCATTTTGAATCTCTTCCACATTAGTCATGTTGTTTATACTTTCAAGTCAAAACATCATTAGTTTCATTACCGCTACCTTTGAGTAATAAAAAACCCTTAAAACGAACGTTAATATTTAAAACATATTAGTAACATTTTCTTTCTAGGGATGACACACACTAGTATAGGCTAGTGTTTTGGGTTAGGGTTATCTTTAGTTTCCCAAAAAATTAAACTCAAATATAGTGGCCTTTCGTTCAGGAAATCCAATCTCATAAAGAATGAAATCGAAAATCTCCTTCGACACAGGAGTCAAGCACGAGGTCATGCGATACTGAGTGATGGAGATACCCCCTCCTATGCTTGATTGATCATACACCAGAGCTATTGCACATTTGGGGACTCACTCAGTACCTACTTCCAGAATCACTCACCCAACCTCTGGAAGTCATGCTGGTGGAAACCACCTAGCCTCTGGAGATCATGCTGTGGGAAAACAACCAACCTCTGCAAGTCATGTTGGACCCAACCACCCAACCTATGGAAGTCATGATGGGCACACAAAATCAACCTCTACAAGTCATGCTGATCCTAATAACCCAGCCTCTAGAAGTCATGCTGATCCTAATAACCCAGCCTCTAGAAGTCATGCTGGGGGAAAACAACCAGCCTCTGCAAGTCATGTTGGACCCAACCACCCAGTCTATGGAAGTCATGCTCGGGCCACACACTCAACTTTTGAAAGTCATGTTGATCCTAATCACCCAACCTCTAGAAGTCATGCAGAGGGAACTTACTCAACCTCTACAAGTCATGTTGACCCCAACCACCCAGCCTCTTGAAGTCATGTTGGGAGCATTTACTCAACCTATGCAAGTCATATTGACCCTAACCACCCAACATATGGAAGTCATGCTGGGGGAAACCACATAGCCTCTAGAGGTCATGCTAGGGGAAAACAATCATCTAATGCAAGTCATGTTGACATTGTTGAGAAAACCAACCATTTAAGATGCAAACCTAAGTTCCTTTGTAAGATTTGTGAGGGAGATCACCTTACTCATCAGTGCCTTTCTATTGTAGAGTTACGAAGAGTGTGGTCTGAGTCTCAAGGATGTACTGCTCCTGAAAAACCTGTAGTTTCTCAATAACTTATTCAACCTTTGGTTGATCAAGTGGTTGAACCAATGCGACCTTTGGTCAATCCCACTCTTCCTTCGGAGAGTGACCTTCATCAAGTGGTTGAACCAATGCAAGTTTAGGTCAACCCCACTCTTCCTTTGGAGAGGGACCTTGATCAAGTGCTTGAATCAATGCAATCTTCGATCAATCCCACTCTTACTCTGAATATTGAGTTGTATGCTAGTCATGTTTTCTTCACTGCCAGTTCAAAACCTTTTGTAAAAGGGGGCACTGACTTTGTTTTGAATAAACCCCTTCCAAGCCCTCATATTGCTTCCTTTGATTAGGATAGCCTAGCTGAGCCACCCCTTCCTTCAACCGTACCTTTCCAGATAAAGGTCCAAGTTGAACACTACATAATTTCTTGTTGTATTGTAGATGAAGGATCCTGTGTTAGTATTTTATCCACATGTGCTTGGAGAGGCATGGGATCTCCCAGCCTCATGTCAATTGATAGTGAGTTACTGGATTTTCATAGAAGAACTAATCAAACTTTAGGAGTTCTTACTCAAACATCTGTTACTTTGGGTGGGAAGACCGTCTTAGTTGATTTTATGGTTATAAAGGACCCCTTGGACTTTAATATGCTCCTTGCTATGTAATATGTGGTGTCTACACTCTTTCGTGTAATGTACTTTCCTCATAACGAAAGCATTGTCACTGTCGATCAACTGGGACTTGTTGATCCCTCTTCTTACCCGATTGTAGGCCAAGTATATCCTTTGTTAATTCACAATGTTTCAGTAGACACTGCCTTGAATCGAGTGAATTATGTGCCCTCATATACCTCATGTACAATTTCTACTGAGAAGAATCCTTTGGATTCATGCTTACCTTCTTGGGACTTGGTCCCAGCAGTTGACCGAGTGATCTATCCAATGGGGATTTTGGAGCCTGATCTCCACCCTATTGATCCAACTAAATGTTTAAACATGCGTTCTATATGGGATGGTCTACTTCTTTCGGATGAAGTCTTCCTAGAGTCTATGATACAATATGATCTTCTTATGAATGTTGACTCAGTTGTGATTAAGTCCAACCTTGACTTGCTTAGTGAGTTTGATCCTTCTGCTTATGAATCCTCCTATGTTAAAATTGTTCATTCTTCAGACTCTCCCATCGAGCAACAATTTAGTTATCCTAATGAGTTTGACCCTTCTTGTAGAATTTTTGACTCCGGTGATGTTAAGTCTGTCCCTGAAGGCCCCATCAACCATGTAAACTTTAGATTTCCTCTTGAGGTTGATATTATTGATTATAAATCCTCGAGCCTTGGCACTATAGAGTCTTCCTTGGTTAACTCTACCTTGATTATGCCCCTTGTTGAAGATGATGAAATTGCGAATGTTTCTACCCAAGTGACCTGGATCAAATCTTTTCTTCTAAATATGATCTTGATATAGTTGTTTCTTGGAGACAAGATTCTTAGTTAGATTCACAACTGTTTACTGGCCTCATCTTTTTGTTCAAGCTGTAACCGCATTTTCCTACACCCTACCTGCGCTTATGAGCATGATGTCGGATTCCACACTTTTAACTTGTTATACAAGCCCTAATCTCTTCTCTCATCATCGCTCATCCTTGTGTCATTTTGTAGTTGCAACTTGACATCTTTTACCTGGAGGAGATGCTCCCCGAGTTCCCTTATCCTGCTCATGTTCCTTGCACTATGCTTAGGTCTGTTTCTTTTACACTCTCTAACACTCGTATCCTCACATTTAGAGCATTCTTTCAACTTTACTTCGAGCTCGTTAAAAACAGTAAGGAAGCCACAAGTTGACTTTGCTGGGCTCGTTAAAAATTTACGGGGAAGGTATGGAGTTATCTTCAAGCCCTGGTCTGACTCCTTAAAATTGACTAGATTGTTGAGTTACTTGTTCTTTCAGACTTGCTAAAGGAAATGAAGGAACACCCGCATCGGTATAAGTTTACCCCTTTTCTAGACCATGTGGATTACTTACGAAAAATGGATACTCTAGTCGACTATGTCTAGAAGAGTGTTCCCAGGTATAAGTTTATATCTTTTTTCGGGCCTGGGAGACTAAACTTACAAAAAAGGAACATGCTTGAGATTACTTTTCTTTTTTTCGTGCCCTGTTTTAAACCATGAAAAAGTTTCCAAGCATTCTCTATGCCATTGTCATTCTCACTAAAACCTAGGTAAAAAGCATCGAGTTACTATTGTCTTCCCCATACCCGTAAATAAATGGAACATCCTCAGTGATCTTACCTTCCTTCACACTCGTTAAACTAAGGATATATGCTTTCTTTTAAAGGAACATTGGTTTGGTGATAGTTTACCCCTTTTTCGGACCTTGTCGACTAAATACAAAAAAGGCATGCCTTAGTTCCTTGGAAGCTAAGATAGTTCTCCTCTGGATTGTTTTATACTTTTTTCGGACACATGAGACTAACTTTACAAAAATGTTCTCCCTTAGAGTATTCTTTGGCATTTTTGGACTCTCAAATTATGAAAACACCATCGAGCATCCACTAATTCATTTTCCCATTAGAGTATTCTTTGGCATTTTTAGACTCTCAAATTATGAAAACACCACTGAGCATCCAATAATTCGGGCTCGCAAAATCCATAGATCAATGCTTTATCAAGCATTATTATTTCTCTTCTTCAAGCTTGTAATCAAAGAAAGTCCCAAGTTTGCTTTCCTGGACTCATTAAACCTTTACAAGAAATATGGAAAGGGAAGTTCCTTCAAATATATTTTATATCATGGAAGCAAGTCTTGTGTCCTTGGAGAAAACACCAACTTGAGTCTATCAATAGTTTGGTTCTAGTTTTTGGCCTTGGGATTAAGCCTAATCTCATATTTTTTACTCCTCTAGTTGGTTAGTTTTCCAATTATATGGAGTATCTAGCAATGTCTCCTACATTGCAGATTTGTATCGTCGGTCCCTTGGTGTCAAAAAGCTTCCTAAGTCACTATTGTGTCGTGATCACTATTCAAGGATAAACCCTTTGTCGGACATTCTACAGTTTCCTTGACCATTTGTGTCAGCCACTCCCTGGTATTAGTTCATTAAATCAAGTCTTCAACGGTGCTTGTTGCAAAACTTTGTCCCAGTTCCAAATCAAATCAGTCTTTGACTTACCTCGTGTTGGATGATGGAGGATGCCTTAATGCCTTCCTTCCAATAGATCTCTTCTTATCGAACTCAACACATATTTCTATGGGAACGAGATTTAGAGTTTATGACAATAACTTGGGTATTGCAGTAATTAGTGGCAATTTCCCTCACTATTGGGTAGCAGGAATACCTTAATGTCTCCTAGTCAATGGATTCTTCAGTTGTTCGAATGCAAGACCATTTATTCACACTTGTTATAATGTACTAGGTACCTTGGGGACCATTTTCATTACTGGTGGTTTCCCTCGTGTTTGCTTACAGTTTTTATCAATGGCCAGTAATCAAACAATTTCCTCCATGTTCGACTTCAGTTGCTTTATTCACATGGTTAGGATTCATACCTTTGGTCGGTTCGGATTGAATACCTTGGGATGATAGTAGCATCATCATATTTTTCTATTACCTGAGTTGCACAAGACCTTGTCACAATTCATATGACATTTGCTGAGACATAGATCCACCTTGTATTCTTGTGGGTATGATCGATTATTTGAGCATGGATCCATGTTGTTCATTTGTGGCCATGACTCTTCTAGATTTTATATGGTGCCTTGTTGCATATTGTGCAGCCATGATAGTTACATCAGTTATACACATGTTGGATCTGCCTTGTATATTTATGGCGATCATTTGTATATGAACATGTATGCCCCAGAGATCAATTTGTATGACATTTATCTCTCTTTCAGGTACCTCCGTTTGAACCTATGATCTTGGATTCTCCAGTCTCTTAGACTCCTCTTCTCAATTGTTTCCTTTTTTATAATGTATTTCAGCTATCGTTTTACTCTCTAACCTAATACATTAGGGGGCATCTGTTATAGCCCAAAATGGCACTTCTCCGTCCGTGATGACTTTTACATGTTTTGTTGCATGATGACAATTCCATGATGACACTTCATGAAAGCTATTGTCAATCACTCAAAGGACACATGTGGATGGAAGGACCATATATGGAGTTCTGTAACTCCAATTAACCTCTTTTCTGAACCATTGGAAATGTATCAGACTAAGGAATAACTTTCTATAAGACACCAACTCTTGAAAATGTTTTGAAATACCCTAAAAATGGATTTTCTTACCCATTCACGAGTTGTCAAAAGGAAACATGTGAATTTCACTTTGCATTCGCGAGTTGTCAGTGGGAAACCCACAAATATTCCTGTAAGTGGTAAAAAAAATATAATTCTCAAAATTTGGGTGGTTTGGGTAGTTTTAGAACTGCTCCTTCAATTGTAACTAATCCATCCTCGACCCCATCTCTTCATAATACTATATAAGAGAGGGAGAGGGGTCCATGAAATGGGACTTATCCTTTGGCATTGTTATGTTGGTGAAATTGGGACTCTCATCCCCCCTACCTTTTTCTTAGCTTCCATCTCCCTCAGTTGCAAATCTTGGAGGCTGGGATTCTTGGAGAGGAGAAGTAGGAGATCTAGATCGAAGGTTTCACGAGGTTCCTTGCATGAGAAGAAGCTATATCATGTACTTATTCAGTTGATTAATAAAGATTTGATGTTCTTCCCTTTCCAAATCATTGTATGATAGATGTTGCATCTCTATTCATGATCAGATGTTGATGTTAATGAGATTATGGTTTCATTTTATCTTGATTATAATATCTTTACATGTGGTCAAATTGGTTTGAGGAAGGTTTGAAGTTGTTTTTGTAGGTCTCTTGTATTGGAGAGCAAGAGGAGGGATAAAGAGAAAGCTTAGATCAACCTTCATTTTGTAAGGTATAACCCCTTCTAACCCATGAAACCTTGTTTAATTTATGCTTGCAAAGATTTGTATACTAGTATTTAACCCCTAGTATGTTGGTGGCCTTGACCCCAGCCATACGAACAATTTCCCTAACAACATGAGGAACCTCCTTACATAATGTACTGAGTACACAAGACAAGACAAGACACAATTCTCACCTAGATGAAAATATCTCCTTCCTATATACAGGACACAAAGGTGTATAATAACAACTAATAGACCCGATCATACATCAATAATATGTAATACACCACCATATAGGGGGTAAAGTGACACACTATAGGGGGAACTGTGTCCAACATTTAGGGCTTAACATGCCCCTCCCCTTCAGAAAAGTGTTTTCCGCAACACTTGGGTAGTTGTGAATGCATTTGTATGAAGGAATCATCTTCCCATGTCAAATCTACAGCTGGTAAGTTCTTCCACTTAATGAGGTACTCAATAATAGCTTGATTTCGTAGTTGTTTGGTCCTTGTTTCAACGATTTATTCAAGTTCCCATATGTTTTTTCCTTCTTCAAAAATCCTTTGACTGCGATTTTGATCTACCTATTGTTTCATCCTATTTTTTAACATCTTCAGTATTTGGAGACTACTTGTTTGTGCTCTATGCGATCTTCTAGTGCTTGAACTATAGATTTTCCTTTTTCAAACCTTGATTGGAAGATTGTTTTATGACCGAATTGGACTGAGATAAATTTAAAATTTCAGCCCCTATAGGTCTGCAACTTCTGCTTATGGTGGCCTGATGTGTCCTCTTTTTGATGTCGTAGGTCTGACCTAATTTAGATGCTCCAGTGAAACTATATTGCAATTCTCCCAACACTTCTTATTTTTTACCTGTCAAGAAGAACGAACTTGTACGGTATGTCAAGTGTCCAATATTTTGAATCTAAATCTAAAACATATACCAGAGATACTATGGTCAGTCTTCTTTTTTCTTCAACATGTCTCACTCAATTTAGATATCAGATGCTCTGGATATAACAATTTTCCTTAGAATACCTTTTTTTAAACCTTGATTGGAAGATTGTTTTAGGGCCGACTTGAAACTGAGGTAAAATTGGAATTTTGGCTCCTCCAGGTCTGAAACTTCATCCTGTTGTATTCTTATGTGCCCAATTTTTTACTCCGTAGGTTTGACCTAATTTGGATTTTCCAATAAAATTTTATTGCAAATCTCTCAAAACTTCTTATTTTATCCTATCCGGAAGAGTGAATTTGTATTGTATGCCACGTGTCCAATATTTTGTTTATGCAGTTGAAATTTCTACCAAGGATACCCTAGTTCGTCTTCTTTTGTATGCAACATGTATCAATCAATTTGGATCCTGGATACCACAAAAATGACCTTTTTCCCTAGAACACCTTTTTTAGACTAGTTTTTAGACTAATGAAAAACCATAGCTTCCTCTGCAAATATCTTCGAACTGGTAATGGATCAGGATTTAAATTTTGGACTGAAGATATCTCATCCTGTTTTAGAAGTGGGTTTTTAACATCGATATCTGAATCCTTGTAGAAAAAATGTCGTATAAAAAATTACAACATGACTTGTCTTACAAAAGCCAGTCCCGAGGAAAGAGCTCTGATACCAAATGTTATGTAACCAAGTCCCAACAATAACATAAAAAGAGCAGAAACAGAAAATAGTAATCCATGCCTTAATAATGAACAACAAAGATAAATTGAAATCTTATTCGATGGAGGAACCTCCTTACACAATGTATTGAGTACACAAGACAAAACAAGATAAAATGCTTACCCAAATGAAAATATCTCCTTCCTATATATAGGAGACAAAGGTGTACAATAACAACTAATAGAGACACTAATAGACCCGAGCCTACATCAATAATATTTAATACACCACCATATATGGGGTAAAGTGCCACACTATATGGGGAACTATTCCCAACATCTAGGGATTAACAACATGTCTCAGATTGCAAATTTGATAGTCTTTGAGGTCATTTGGAAGGTCCTGGATCTATACTGGTTGAGTTGTCCCAGAGTGGTCCTAGCTAGAATTTGTCTCCTAAACTATGATAAACCATTTTTAAACCTCTAGTTTTGACCTAGTCCAACATCAAGATTCAAATTTGCATATGCTGGAGTGCCTAGGAGCCTGGAAGTAGACTTCAATATCGCTAATGCTCGAAACCTAAATGGTCCCAGTGCTTTGTGCAAAGGAAACTTGATATTGTGTAAAAATTTTGAATGAATTTTGATCTAATGTGCATCTGATATTGTTTTGCAGAACTATCATGACCATTTTTCAGAACCATCCCCTAACTCTTCATGAAATTTTTCACGTCCCCTCCCGCCTGAGAGGACATGACCTAAGGCACTGCTGCTATCAATTAGACAGGGAAACTAGGCCCCATGAACATTGACATAATAAAAATGCATTGAACATAAACATATACATATGCATAATTCCATCTACAACGGAAGCCAAATTCATTCATTCAAAGCATTCAACATGTTCATATAATTCATTAAAAAAATTACAAATGTAGAGATTAACATAAGAGGTACTTATCTTGGAAGAAGCTTGTCCTATAACTAGCTATGTCACTGCAACGTTCCACCCAACCATAGGCCAGTGTGCTCATCAATCTCTCAGCAGCATTGCCACCCTCAAGCTGGGCATGATCCCCACAAGGAATAAGGGAACACTAGCAAGATCACACATAGCCAAAGATATATCAAAATTCAGCCAAGCCAGAACTACATTTGGGTTTATCAGGATGCCAAGGAGGTGGGAAGCTTGAACTACTAAGCTAGTGAGCTCAACCACAAAGCTATGGACACCTGCACCAGATAGGGCTTGGCTCCTAAAACATCTACACACCCAACACAAGGAATCATGCCCTTCTCTGCTACACAGTCCCTTAGGCTATGCCTTCCATTCCAATGCTATTCAGGGTGTGCAAAGAAGAAAACCAACCCCTCTAGATTTGTCTGTGAGGTTCCTTCCTACACTATGTTTATCAATCTAGTTCAGACCCAATTCCACTCCAAACTAGTTCAGACCAAAACAAAAGATGCATACAAAACAAAATACAAGTTCTGGGATTGATGAAAAATGTCATGGGAGCCAAAAACAGAAATGGAAATCGGGGAAAAACGACCTAGCATGAGTAATTTGTTTCAGAGATGTTCTATGGCTTCACGTGGGCAAAAACGGCTCCTTCAGTCCCTAAATTCGTGGACCTATCTCCCATTGGCTATGCAACACTGAAAACACGAAATTCCCAATCGTGGGAATGTGGAAACAACATAAAAACGCCCAGGAGAGATCCCAACCACTGTACATTAACAAAACCACTTCCCAACCACGGGAAAAATGAAGAACACTACAAAAACGTGAATGGAGAATGCCCAAGAGATCCCAAAAACGCGAGGAGGAGAAAAACGTGGATGCATGGTAAAATGGGCATATGTTTTTGGGTTTTTACTTGCCTAGGAAGTCAAAACACGTTTTTCCAAAATGGGTGCTCTACCTAATTCGAATTTTTCCCATACTCTTCCCATTCCCATGCAATAACTAACTTAACCAATTTCTGGCAGAAATAAATGATTGGCACAAGAAGACAAGAAATGGGTAGTTGACATTTTTGATGGGTTCTCCCTTTGACATTTGGCTTTTCCCCATTGGCTCAAAGGTTTGAATACCCCCCCCCCCTTATCCTTAGGAAATCATGCCCCCATATTTTTAATGTTACATTGACATAGCTGGTTGTGGGTATTTTAATTAAATTGCATATTTACATGATGTCCAAAATTATAATGTACCTGGCTAGCACAAAATACCATCGGCAATGATTTTTAATCTCCGAAACATAAAATGCTAAATCGATGGTTGGGATTTTTGCCTTTAGCTCCACACCACGATTAAATACAATATTTACATCATATACATTTTTAATGCAAACGGGGTCAAAACCGGGGTGTTACATTCCCCTCCCCCTTCAAGAGCATTGTCCTCAATGCTTTACAAAATTGAACAAAAATGCTACACTGGTACTACCCTCAGTGCTTCACAAAATTCAACAAAAATGGTTGTGCCAATCACATGGCATCCTCCAGCTCCCACGTAGCCTCTTCAGGACCGTAGTGCTCCCATTGCACCTTTACCTGCCCTATGGCTCGGTTCTAGAGCATTATGAGCTTCCTATCGATGATGCACATTGGCTCAATTTGGAACTCTCCCTCGGGTTCCACCTGAATCACATTCGAATTTATCACATGGTTAGAATCATGTACATATTTCTTAAGCAAAGAAACATGAAAAACATTATGAGCTCTAGTGCTAGCATGCAATGCAAGTCTATATGCAACTGGTCCTATTCTTTCAAGCACTTCAAACGACCCACAATATCTAGGTGACAACTTGGCACAACTTCCGAGCTTCAAGGAACTCTTTCTTGCCCTCACTTTGAGGTAAACATGATCCCCAACACTGAACTCTCTGTGCACTCTATGCTTATTAGCATAGCTTTTCGATCTGTCCTAGGCTGCTTTCAGATTTTGCCTGATCTTTACGACCTCTTGCTCCATTTCCTTGAGCAATTCTAGCCCATGAAAAATCCTTTTCACTGGATTATCCCATGTTACTGGTGTCCTACACCTTCTGCCATACAAATCTTCATATGGACTCATCCCCAAGGATGCTTGATGTCCGTTGTTATATGCAAATTCTACCAAGTGTAAGTAATCTTCCTACTTGGTTGATTTTTCCATCACATACATGCAAGGCATGTCTTCAAGCACCTGATTCACTCTCTCTGTCTTCCCATCAGTCTGAGGATGGTAGGTAGCATTGAAGTTCAGCTTTGTCCCCAAATCTACAAACAAAGCCTTCCAAAAATTGGAAGTGAACTTGGCATCTCTGTCAAAGACTATTGCCTTAGGCAGTCCATGCAATTTGAAAATATCCTTCATGAATATTTTTGCAATGTCATCAGTCTTATGTGTGGAATTAACCGGTATGAAATGTGCTACCTTTGTCAACTTGTCCACCACAACCATGATGGAATCATGTTGTCTCCAAGTCATTGGAAATCCTGTAATAAAATCCATGGAAATAACTTCCCATTTCCATTCTGGAACTGGAAAAGGCTGCAACAAACGTGTTGGGTGTTGATGCTTGACCTTCACCTACTGACATTTCATGCACCTTGAAATATATTCATCCATGTCCTTTTTCATTCCTGGCCAAAAATATTGCTTTATGGCTGTAGCAATTGTCTTCTAATATTCTGGGTGACCAGAATATGGAGCTTGATGAATCTCATCCATAACCCTCCTCAAATTTGCTACATTTAGAATATAGATTTTGTTCGCCCATCTTCTTCCAATCTATATCCCTCATACTTCTTCTCAAGACTTCATTGCTGCAATTTGTCTTTTACTTGGACATACATTTCATCCTCAGAAGTATGAATAACAATCTACTGTCTCAAATCTGATTGGCAAATACTAAGAGATGCCACATGCATTTCCTGCACTTTCTTGCTAAGTGCATCAACTACCTTATTCTCTTTTCCTTTTATGTGTTTGATTTCAAAATCAAACTCACATAAAAACTCCAGCCATCTCGCTTGCCTAGCATTTAGAGCATGCTGATCAAACAAATACTTCAGACCACAATTGTCTGTCCTTAGCTCAAATCTTCTTCCCATCAAGTAATGCCTCCACATCTTGAGAGCATGTACTATAGCTGCAAGTTCTAGATCATGAGTAGCATAGTTCTTCTGATGCTCCTTCAATTTTCTTGACTCATAACATATCACATGGTTGTCTTGCATAAGGACTCCTCCAAGCCCTTGACCGCATGCATCAGTACACACCAAAAAATATTTTTCTAGGTCTGCAATCTTCAAGACTGGTGCACTTGTGAGAATATTCTCAACTGCTGGAATCTTTCTTCACACCTCGGTGTCCATTCAAACTTTATTCCCCTATTTTGCAAAGAAGTGACTAGATGTGCAACCTTAGAGAATCCTTCAATGAATCTCCTGTAGTATCCTGCAAGTCCCATAAATTATCTCAAATCTATCACATTTCTTGGATTAGGCCAATTCTTAATGGCCTCAATCTTTTCAGGGTCTACAAATATGCCCTCATCTAAGATAATGTGACCCAAATAATGAACCCCATCTTTATAGAAGTCACACTTGCTCAACTTTGCATACAACTTATGCTCCCTGAGCAATTGCAATGTCAATCTTAGATGTTATTCATGCTCTTCCTCATTCTTAGAATCAATAAGGATGTCATCAAGGAAAACAAGAACAAACTTGTACAAATACCCGCTGAAGACACTATTCATAAGGCACATAAATGTAGTTGGTGCTTTTGTGAGACCTAATGGTACCACTACAAACTCATAAACTCATAATGTCTACGAGAAAGGCATTGCAAGATATTAGCAATGAAGGAGAAGGATTTGTAAAAGAATATCTAGAAATTCTAGAAAGGGATAATAGAGTATCTACTAATGGATGTTGTGATGAGATACCTACTGATGGGTATCATGGTGAGGTGCCTATTGATGGGTGCCTAAGGGTTGATGTACCTACTGATGGGTACCTAGATATCATGGAGACCTCTACTGATGGATGTTCATCTCTCTATGTTGGTGACATAGAGATTCCTATTAAGGATATTGTTGCAAGTACACATTCCTAGAATGGTCATAATGGCAACAAGGAGATGTTTCTTTCAATAGAATCAAATGGTGATGGAAAAATTGAAGATAAATTTTGGGAGAAGACTTAACCTTATGCATCTCTTCCCTCTTGAGAGGTGTCTCTATCCCACATACTACTACATGAATATTCCAGCTGAAATGGTTGAGACCAAAGATGATCCAAGGGTCCCAAACGAATATCAGATTGAGGAAGTGTCCCCTATTCCCTCCTCTACACTGCTTAGTGTCTCCACTAAAATCCTCATGAAAAATCCCAACCCACCAAGTAGGAGAGTATTTAGTCCATCCACCATATGATTTTTTGTGTAGGAAATCAAACCATTTCACCTCATGGATGAACATGTGGAAATGAAGGCTAACTTTCCCTCCTAGATCCCATTGAATATGTTGCACTCTTCCACTCTCACATTCCATCAAGAACACTTTGTTACTCCATGAAATTCCTGGATCCCATGGTTTATGCAACACTCCACTTGACATCTTGATCATCTGGAACAAGTTGGCATTCCAAAGGATGCCAGGATCCCATAGCCATGTTGGAATCCCATCACTTCCCATACTTTTGAAAACTCGTGTCATGTAATTGCACATCAAATAATCATGTGCATGTGTATTGGAGGTATCTAATGGCTGGAAAATATATATATTTTTTCGCTCACATGGTAAGACAATGTCAGTAAAACCAAAAGAATTATCAGAGAAGCAAAAATATTTTTTACCTCGATGAATCTCCATCTTAGCTACGTATCCATCCACCCAATCCATGGATGAATAAACAATTTCGCTTGTTGATCTATTTGATATGTAATCGAGCACCTTCTTCAAAGCTAGGTATTCATTCCATATAGGCATCTCATGAGGTCTCTCTTCCAAGGCATGCATGTCAAACCAATCTCTACCTATGCAAGCAAGTTCAGTGCTTTCTTGATCCTACATTTCGGTGATATATTTATCTACCAAATCCATGAATAGATAATCATGCTTTATTGTTGATTCAAATGGAATGTCCTCCTCTATATCTCCCATAGCTAAGGATTATTCAATGTCCTTCTGAGGCAAGACATGTGCGCTTGTCACATCACATGGTATACCTCTATAACCATCAACAAAGAAGGTGGGAGCCTCTTGCTCCTCATGTGGAAACAAGAGAAAGAATCATTTCACTCAATATTCATTCCCGAATGATGTGGCTGAAATAAAATTGTGGGGTGAAGAACTATGAACCAATCCTCTACAACTCTCATCCACCAAGCAAGTAGATGCATGTACTCCTTCACTAGCTGGTTTGGCAGTGGTGTGCTTCTCAACCTCTTCCATGAATGTGTGACTTGCTACAAATGGAAACTAAAATGCTTGATCCTCCTCAAACATTTGCAAATCAACATGTTACTCATGTTCCATCATCACATGAGGTTCCTCCTTTGATCCAAGAATGCAATCATCCATATAGGATGGGATGACAAAAGTGTAGGAGGGAATATGTGATCTCTGCAACTCTTGGTGAAGTTTCTCTATCTCCATCTTAGACTCTAAGAGGGAAATTTGAGTGCCTCTAAAAAAAATTGGGTGGCCATCAACTCATCATTGAGCTTGAAAATCTCCTCATTATTCTTCAAGGATGCTCTATGCAAACTATGAACAAGCTCATACAAGCGGTCTATGTTTGAAAACATGTATGAAAAATTACGTTGGATTGCAAACATTTCTCTTTGGATATTCTCCATGGCTTCAAGGAAAGATGAATATTCAAATGAAGTAGCTCTCCAACATAGATATGATACCGAAGAATGAGTGTCATGGAGAATGTGTAAGGATTTCTTTATCTTCTTTTCACCCAATTGCAACGACCCTACTAGGTAGGATGGCTCAGGAGAGTGAACCCCCTCCTCATCATTTGCATAATCAACCTCATGAAGCTCAAGAGGTGAAGTGGAAGTTGATCCTAGGTCTTTTTCTTCAGCTGCAAGGTCTCTATGGATTTTTATGCATGAGAATTGGCTTGGCTAACACACCTATGGTTTCACCATCTTACATGAGAAAAGAATATATCAAGCACTTTGGTAATCTTGTGTTGATTCTCTTTTATTACATTTGGGTTCATGGTAGGATGTTGAAAGAAGTGCACCCTTGGCTTCAAATCTATGTCATGAGTTTGGGTAGAGCAATCATTGCATATCAATTTATTCAACATGAAGTTGGGAGGATAGAGATATTGCATTTTTGTCCTAAGATTGAACATGGTAGGGATGATGCACCATGTAGAGATTCATTTCAATTAATAAAAAATATGGCTACCCAAGGAAGTAAAAGAGTTCCCCATGGGATGAGAACTCTAGGAGAGATTTCAAAGGAATGAAGAAAACAATGGGAACTTGTTCAATGTCTGCCACACTTTGTTTCACTCCATCATTTGTGCTTAGAGATATATGGAGATGCCTCAATGATGAGGGATTAAATTATGAAAATTATTGCATCCCATGCCAACAATATGAAGTGGAACATATTTATTCTTTACACTCTCTACCACTTCAGGAGAAAAATGGCGTTTTAGGAAGAGGTAGTCATTCTGAATGTTTTGTTCAAAGCTCAACCCAAACCTTGCAACACAATAGACATGGAATTATTTTGAAAGAAATATGATTCATGATTTGATGGTGAAGGATGACAAATGCAATATTTCCAAAGGATTCATCTATGAAGGAGATGAATTTCAAATGGTGTATGCAGTAGCTTGCAAAGGTTGTAGAAAAATTTCCCAATGTTTCATCATTCATATTTTCCCTTGCTTGAGGACAAGCAAGTTTTGGGAGGGGAGGACTGTCATGTACCCATTTTGGTGACATGTGGATCATCCTATTAGTTATTTAGTCCCTGTGGTTTTAGAAGAAAACTCTAGTAATTTCTTGGGATTAAAATTTGAAAACAAAGGGAGTTAATTAACTAGAAGTAAAAATTTCTCCTAATGTTTGAAATGCACTTAAGTTAAATTTATTTTCCATGAATAAATTTTATTGTTGATTAAATAAATGAGGATAATGGGCCATAAGGGTGCATAAGAGGATAAGGTTTGACCAAAGGAACCTTGAAAAATAATAAATAAAGGAGAAACAATCTTATCTTGCAAAAGAAGAAAGAAAGGAGAAAGTGCCTTAACGCTGTAAAGAAAGAAAAAATAAGGAAACATGATAAAGTAGTGAAAAATGGAATAAAGCAGGACAAAGTAGAAAAAAATGAAAAAGAAGGATACGGCAGAAAAGTAGGAAAAAACAGGATAATGCAAAAATGCAGGAAAAACAACCAAAAGCAAAAATCATGATAGAAAAGCAAAAGTAGGAAAGCAAAGCAAAAAGAAAAGCTCCTAAAGCAAAAGTTTTCTAATCTAACTCATGAGGGAGAAATTGGTCAAGGTATCTTGAAAAAGAGAAAATATTTTCTATAATAGAAGGCTAGAACATCACTTTCACATTTTTTGACAGATTGTGAATTGAATTGAGAGCATTGTGCTTCTCTGACTTGGGAGACTTGCCCCTAGTCCAAGCTGGGAAATGTGCCCCTTCTATTGAGAGGATGATGGAATTCATCAATTTTCATTGATTTTTATTGCAGGTTTTCAATAATTCACCAAACAAGTTCGAAGCTCAGAAGAAGATAGTTCAAGCCACAGATCGAATCCTCCTATTCTTCTTCTTCTTCTTTCTTAATATTCTCAGTCCTTGTATGTAGCAGTCAAGCATATGATGTAATAACAAAGCCTTAGGATATCCAATCTGAGTTTAGTTATGATTATGAACTATTGATTTTAGTTCTAATTTTTTTATCAATAAAGGAGTTGATCTTTCTGCAGTTGTTTCCAAAACCTTTCTTAGATTCACATAGGAATTGACTAGTCTTCAATTAACTATCAATAAATGAAATTCTGCATAATTAATTCAAATGCTTTTTGTTCCTGGAGCTAGTTAATACCCTAATTATCTTCTTACATGTCTTAGATTGCGAATTCGATATCCTTTGAGTTCGTTTGGAAGGTCCTGAATCTAGACTAGTTGAGCTGTCTCAGAGTGATCCTAGCTAAAATTTGCCTCCTAAACTGTGCTAAACCATTATTAAACCTATAATTTCGACCTATTCCAACATCAAGGTTCCAGTTTTCATATGTTGGGGTTCCAAGTATCCTGGAAGTAGACTTCAACCTCGTTGATTGCTCGAAACCTAAATGGTTCCAATGCTTTGTGCAAAGGAATGAATTTTGATCTGATGTGCCTTTAATATTTTTTTGCAGACCTATCATGACCACTTTTCAGAACCATCCCCTGAGTCTTAATGAACTTGAGAATAATCCAACATTGTTTTGAATAAAACTAGTCAATCTGTCAATCCTAGTCCATTTCTAGCACCTAGTTTTGAGTCTTTCTAGTTGAATTTTTGAATTAGAGTTGATATCTCCTCAATTTAGATTTTGGGATATTACAATATACCTGTATGAATTTTGTTTTAGGATTGTCAAAAATGAAATCAAACTATGTAAATATTAATGTGGATATATATATATATATTGAGAGAGAGAGAGAGAGAGTCCAAGGAGGCTACAAAGACCATGAGAGGTGTTATGTTTCCACCATAAGGGAAGAGGAAAGAGGGATTATGGGAGAGAAAGGCCCATGAAAGTGTCACTTTTAGATGTCATATATTGTCCACCATGTGCCTTAAATGAAGCCATCCATCGCCATTGACTTATAAAACCAATCCTTGAATGCATGTAAGAGGAACTTGGTGGGAAATCTTCTTGGAGAGCACAAAGACGTTATAATTCCACCATAGGAGAAGAAGAAAGGGGCCTTGTGGGAGAGTAAATTCTCTATTTCCAAATGGTGAAATTAGATCTCATAAGTTTTCCACTATGTGCATGTTAAAAGCTTAACAATACATCAAACCCCAGATAGAAACTAGTGACAATAAATTGTATTCATCATTAATTACATTGATGTATTTTCTATTTTGGTTAGTTAGTAGACAATTGCGTAACTTGTCTTTTACTTAACCATAGATATTAAACTACTACCTACTAATACATAAACGATGCCAATTTTGGAGGGGTATATTAGCAGCGAAAAAATTAAACAACAATTAAGCTCCAAGAGAATGAATACCATCACCAAGATGTAATGTTGTACAAGTTGGACAAGCTCTGCATCCCACAAAATAAAGGAATTCAACACATGCAAAAAGCTCATAGTTCTAGAATCGTTGAACATTTTGGCATTGGGAAAATAACAACAAATTAACATACCTCTCACATCTAATGGCCAACGATGCTAGAGAAAGTTTCAAAGTTCATACATAGTTGTGTGATGAGCAATACTAGTAAAACTAGCACTACTATAATTGGACTTCATATGCCTTTCCCAATTCCTAGTAGACCATTGGGGAGTAGCTTTATGGAATTCATTAGAGTGCCAATGACAAAGTCAAGGATAAATTCAACAAAAGTTATGCACATATTCCATGCAAGACCGCTAAAATTAATGAAGCCGTGGAGTTATCCTTTCCAAATGTATGAGTACATTTTGGACTACATACATCGACTATATTTAATCAAGACTCGATATTTTTTGACAACTTTTGGACAACACAGTGGGAAAGAATGGACACGACATTGAGGCACTCTACAACCTTCCATCCCAATAAAAATGCACCAAGAGAAGTTGCAAACATAATTGTGGTGCATTTGTTAAGAGACTACAATGGGAACCATTTGAAGACTCAAGATAAGAAATTGGTTTATTTACAAAATGTTTATGGTAGGGACATACATTAATCCATCCAAAAAACCCCTTTTGAAGCTTGATTTGATTATTTTCCACAATCTCTTATTGATGTTGTTTATAGGAAGCAAGGGAAAAGGTATTAGAGATGCAAAAGGCAAGAAGAGAAAGTGTTTTCATTGATAGGCTCAAGGAAATTCAATTGACAAGTGAAGAAGAAATTGGAACAAAGTTGGGGGAAATATAAGATTCGGCATCACCAACATCAAACATATCACAAGTTTCAAGTTTGAGACAATGTATGGTTGTAACAACAAAGAAATATTACAGGGAGCAACCAAGACACTAAAGCCAATAACGTATGGACCTTTTGACATTATTGAACAAGTCAACACAATTCTTTTAGACTTAGCCTAACACCTTATATGCAAATGTTTTCATAAGTGATTGTGGAAAATTCAGGCATTGTTGAACCATCTATGTTGGACTAGGGGGAGGAAGAGAAAGTACTTCCATCAATGGAGGATCTCACTTAGAATGCTCGTAAGGAGTTGGAGGAATTTAATTTTGCAAGGGTTCAAAAGGCACAAAAGGGGCAATAGGTACTTTCATATTGAACTCAACACACAAATACCAAGGAAAAATTATACAAAGACAAGAGAGTACAAGAGGAACAAATTCAATGTGTTCCATCAATGACTTTTGGGGAATAAAAGCTTCCCAACAGAGGAGGTGTGGTCACAAAAGTACATGGAAATGGAATTGGATAAGGCTCATCAATGTGCTTTATCAAATTAGATTGCATGCTTAAAGTGATTGCAATCCATGGAATGACAACCCATAGTCTCAATTGACATAAAGAGGGGAAAAATCAAAGTGTGTTCTCTCAATGACTTTTAGGGACCAAAAGCCTCCCAATTGAGGATGTGTGGTCGTAAAAGAACACCAAAATGGAATTGGCTAAGGCTCTTTGACATGCTTTATCAAATTAGATTAAATGGTTTAAAGTGATTGCAATCCTTAGATAAGGCACTTGCATTCATTGGAATGAAAGCACTCACATGATTGAATGGGCTTGCATCAATATTATTGAATGAGTTTGCAACCTATGGAATGAAATGGAGAACACATCTATTGAAATAAAGGAAATCGTAATCAATAGAAGGATCATAGCCACACATAGAAAGGATGGTCACACAACAATTCAACTCACAATATTCAAAGTGAGGCCTACTTTCATTTCTTTCAACAAAGATATATTGCATTGTTTTGAACAAGCATTGATCATACAACTTTAGTTGATGGTAGATCACACCCATACCAAAAAATGGTAAATGCACTTGTTTAAGCAAGCTCACAATGGTTTGATAGAAGGAAATCACACTGATTTCAATAAAGGGCATTTGCACTTGTTTAAACAAAGAGAATCACTCCTATAGAAGCAAGTATACTCACATCACTAAACACAAAGAGCAATTGTTTCCATTTCAATGAAAGTAAATTGCACTTGTTGAAACAAGGGTACTATACCTTGAGGGAATACCTATCGCACCAAAAGACACGAAGTAAATCATGTAAGTTTTTGAGTGATTTTTCCACCCTGGTTTCAAGTCACTTTCTCAATGTTTAATGACCAACCCAATAAACATTTCTGTTGTAGATGAATTGACTTCTCGTAAACAAATTGTACATGAAACACTGGAAAAATTAACAAATCTAGGAAACATAAATTTACTGACAATCACACACATGACAAATTTCAGACATCAATTTTTTGGTGAATTGCCCAAGAAAAACCTGTGTGAGAGAGTAAATTTTATTTCTTCAATAAAATAATGCAACATTAGAATACAACTTATCTCAACCAATCAAACAAATTCCAGCCTCGATTTTGGTGCTTAACAATCCTGAAATTTGTGCCAAATCTCCTCGAAAATCGTGTTGAAGCACTATACAGACATACAAAAAATTCCAGTCAATTCTTCCTCGAATTGTGTGCTTCTTGTACTGTCTGAATGCCTCGGGTTGTGTACCTGCTATCTTAGCAATAAATGCACCTCGAATTCTGTACCCATTCTTCCTCGATCTTTGTAGCAGCTACAATAAAATCGTACAAAATGTACGGAATTGTACGGATTGTCAAAATACCGCTCCTAAAAAATCGTGCCAGCATCCTTAGAATTCGTGCTGTTGTACTTTCACCTCAATTTTTGTGCTATTGTACAATATTTCACTGCTTGGGAATGTGTGCCATAGTCTCTCTCTGTTGCTCATTCTCCCCTTCTCAAGGACTTGACTTGTTCTCTTGAATTTGCTCTCCAAATCTCTTGGTTAGAAAATGAGGAATGGGGTGCCTTTTTTTAATTGTTTTCCTTGTCTTTTCATTTCACCTTCCTAGGGTAGCTGAAAGGTCACTAGATCAAGAGTCCACATTTAATCTAGTGTTTTCTCATCAATGGATGATAAAAATCACTTTTCTCTCCATTAAATATTTTCCCTCTCAACTCCACTTGAATGATTTAAAATGTCACTTTATTCTCTAAAGTGCATTAATTACTCATCTCAAGTAATTGATACAAGGGTCATGTAACTTCTCCCCTTTTTAGTGACTAATGCACAGTCACTAGGGGAACACTACCCTATGTACAAAAATTCAACACTCCCTCTTACCTAGGAAGTTGTTCTCCCTCACTCCCAACTTATCCCTGAAGAAGATAAAATGCTTCTCCACCAAAAGTTGGTAATCTGCTCATGTGCTTCTCACACAATGTAAGAATGCCCACCCTTTCTAAACTCCTCTTTAAAAAGGTCAAATTTAATGTCCCTTCATGTTAGGCATTATTACATGAAGGACATCCTGACCTGCAACACTCACCACTTCCGCCTCCCGCAGGAACTCTTTTTGGCTTGTCCTCCACCAGAATCACACTCTTGTCTCACACTGTCTGTTGTAGAAGCTCCTTCTGTCTCTGGAAGCTGGCCCTCTACAGAACTTGCACTTTGCACTGGTGCCTCATGTCAAGAAGTCTCATCTCGCTCATCCATCAGTGACAAGTCATACCAACTGACTCTCCTGCCAACATTGGAAGAAATAGCCTCTCGTCTACTCCACTGAATCGAATATTGGATACTCGATACCACTGTAGTCTTCGGAGCATCTCTCTCTCCCCTCTAAACTAAGGACTGGCTATTTGACACCACATCAATCCTTGGAGCTTCATGCTCTCCACCTGTCTCAGACTCTGATCCTGTCATCCACCAAGATCCTCCAGATGTAGGTTGACCACACACCACATACTCTCCATCTCTCTGATGATCAATCAACACTGGATCAACTGGATCCACCCCCACTGGGTAGATAAATATGTGTTCACTCTTGAACACCACTGCATACCCTGCACCCTGGAACAAAGAGCACTCCTGATACCTCCAGAAGCTTTCCAAACTCTAGCTGGAACCGTACTCGTCCCATTTCTCTGATTGCATAAACGGTGACCTCTCCATCCTGTACGAGTTGCTATGGAATAGTCTCTAAAGTAAGGAATGCATCTCACATCCCAATCATGCGCTCACAATACACACTCTCAGCTATTCACTTCCCTTCATCCACAGGTCTACTACTACCACAACTCGAAACGATTATGACAAGAGAGAATTATTTCCCCTATTCTTATTAGGACATTGGCTAACATAATCACCAAATGCATTGCATGCATTACACCTGGCTCTGCTTTGGTCCTTATGTTCACCTCTTTGCTTCTTAGCCCCTCCCTTAGGGCCTTTCTTGGACTCCTTGCATGTAGTTGACAAGGCAACATTCTCTTCTTCCTCCTTACCGTTTGATGAGCTACCCTACACAAAAGCTCTACGGGTTTCCTTCTGCATAAAATCATCCCACAGTCTATCCTAAGAAGGCAAGTTCTCCCTAGCAACTATAGCCTCCATGAAAACAGTCCATGGCTTTGTCACGCCATTCACAGTTTTCCTCACTAACTAACTGCCATCTACCTTCTCCCCAACTACTACAGGCTCGTCTCTCACCTGAGATATCCTCGTAAGGTAAGAAGCTACATTTTCAGATGTAGGCATGTTTATGCTCTTCAACTTTTCTCGCAGTACCATTTTTCGATTCTCATTCAAATTATGGTATAAGATGGTCAATGCATCCCACATCTTATAGACACAGTCTTTGCTTGAAATATGTGGGATAACATGGTCTTTAACTACATCTATAATGAGCTTTCTAGCTTTTATGTCCTTTTTTTTTATGAAGGTAGCAAGTGCTTGTGCATCGGTGGAAGCAGGAACTTGAATTGGATTTGCTTGTGTGCTATGAACCACTTCATCCCAAAGTTCATTTTCCTCCGATATAAGCACTATCCTAGCCTTCCACGGGACAAAAACTCCATCCCTATCAAGCCTATCCTCCAACCTTAATGCAATAGTCATTTCAATGCAAATTTAAAATCCAATAAAGGTTACTCACTAACAAAAGAAGACCCACTATTTGTCTCAAATTTTCAATACCCAAGTCCGCCCCCTCAGCTCTAACACCATGTAAGCTTTTGAGTGATTTTCCCACCCTGGTTTCAAGTCACTTTCTCAATGTTTTATGCCCAACCTAATAAACATTTTTGTTGTAGATGAATTGACTTCTCATAAACAAATTGTACATGAAACAATGGAAAAACTCATTAAGCTAGGAAACATAAATTCACTGACAGTCGCACACAAGAAAGATTTCAGACATCATGTTTTTGGCAAATTGCCCAAGAAAAACCCACAAGGGGAAAACCTGTTTGAGAGGGTAAATTTTATTTCTTTAGTAAAATAATGTGACAACAAAATACACTTATCTCAACCAATCAGACAAATTCCAGCCTCAATTTTTGTGCTTAACGGTATTGAAATCTATGCCAAATCTTCTCGAAAACGGTGTTGAAGTACTGTACGAACATACTGAAAATTTCGATCAATTCCTCCTCGAATTGTGTTGCATGTTTGGTCTTAATGCCTTGATTTGCATGCCTATTATCTCAGCAATAAATGCACCTCAAAATTCGTTCCCACTATGCCTCAAAATTCATGCCATCTACGGTAAAATAGTACGGATTGTATGGAATTGTACGAACTGTCAAATTCCCGCTTCTCAAAAATCGTGCTAGCAGCCTGGAATTCAAGCTACTGTACTTTCACCTCGATTTTTGTGTTGCTATACAATATTTCACTACCTAGGAATGTGTGTTGCAATCTCTCTCTCTCTGTTGCTCCTCTTTTCAAGAACTTGACTTGCTCTCTCAAATTTGCTCTCCAACTCTCCTGGTTAGAAAATGGGGAATGGGGTGCTTTTTTTTTATTGTTTCTTTTATTTTCTCATTTCACCTTCCTAGGGTAGCTGACATTTAATCTAGTGTTTTCTTGTTGATGGATGAGAAAAATCATTTTTCTCTCCATTAAATATTTTCCCTCTCAACTCCACTTAAATTTATTTAAAAAGTCGCTTTATTCTCGAAAGTGCATTAATTACTCATCTCAAGTAATTAATATAAGGGTCGGGTAACTTGTCGTCTTTTTAGTGACTGATGCAAAAAGTCACTAGGGGAACACTTCCCTAGGTACAAAAATTCAACAAATCATGCATATTAAAATGAGCAATAGATCATTGCAAGGAATGTGAAGGGCTTCATGCTAAGAGATGTCAGTTGATGTGAGACAAACAACCATTGGTTGGGTGAATGAAATATTTGGAACGAGGAAGGAAAAAAGAATTGGAATTTGAAGAGTCTCCAAGGGGAACTCGAATAATCATAACCCAACCTAACCCAACTTATAAGTTGCCTTTCAATACACAGTGAAGGTAGACTGACTTTAGGGGGGTTTGATTTGAAATTAAAGGAAAAGCATATTCATAACTAGTCTTCCCACTGAAGCTTGGATCAGGTTTTGAATAAGTTCTTTGAGATAGTGACAACTATTGGAGGTAGTGCCAAGGGGTATTAACTTACATCGGAGTCAAATAGTCAATTCTCATTCCAAATGAAGATTGCAAGTAGAAATAAAGGAAGAGCTATATTGTTGCGGTGCAAAGTCTTATGCATAGTATTTTGTGCTTGTTAGAGCTATTGTAATATGTATTCACCTTCCACTAAAAGAATCAATAGAGAACAGTCAAAGAAATTCCATCACCCATGTTTTCTTGATGTTGGTTTCTCCAAGGTAAATCTATGTATCAAATTGTTGTGGTTAAATTTGTTACAATTTTTTATTTGTCATTTGTTTTCTACAATTAGATATCATACTTTACCAATTTCCACTAAACCATAATAAATTTATTAGATAACACACTTCACCAGTTTTCATTGAACTATATTAAATTTATTTTAAGACTTGTTGTATGATGTTTAACAAGATACATTATTCAATGCACCAATCAAGAAACTTTGTTCTATCCTTTCATTTGCTCTTGGGAAGGGATAAACTCTCCCACTAATTTCGTCCCAACAGTGATATTCCTAAGCATATTTGCAATCAATTCAAACTTTGAAGATCAACAAGGCTTCCATGTGGCTCAATGATGATAACATCTCTGTTACCTTCTGTTCATGCACCCTCTTATGGTCCACTCATGTGGCTTCAAGTACTAATGTATGCCATCCTTCTTTATCACTCACCTTACACAATTTTGGCTCCAATTTTGTGTTGGTTTTGTTCTCATTTCATAGGAAAGTTGTTTCCAACAATGGAAGTGTGCCAAGTACATCGCATGTGGGCCAGTACATGATATGACTTCAAATTGACTTGGAAGAATTAGTGGACAAATTACTTGGGAGAATGGAAAGCAGAAGAAAATGAATATTGTATAAATTCTGGATATCTTAGCACTACTTTGGAAACTGCGGTTTGCTAGTCCTTCACCCACTAATCTCACTAGATGTCTAATTGAACACTTTGGAAGATTAACCCCTTGTTAAAGCATACCATAAGACGGTAGACCTGAATAGCAAGACTAATAGACTTATATTTTTGTGTGCGGTGGTGATTGTGACACATTGATTTAGAGAAATCTGAATGCATGAAGGTCGACTACCAAGATGCCAAAGTTGCAGAGCGCTTCAAGACTAACATATATAAAGCGTTAAAATAACATTACATAATAATTAATACTAATAGTAACCCAATGAACATAACAGCCTTCATGACTATTGACTGATATTTACATCGCTATGAGTAGTCTTTTAAAACACCACTCAATTCAATTACAAATTTATATTTTATATCCTAGGTTTATTTACTTCATACTATTTAATTTGGATATTCAGTTGATGAACCAATTTGGTTCATTGCATTGATATCAAAGCCCAACTTGCCTCGACATTGTGGGGAGAAACCCATGTCACCTTTGGTCGAATTCCCATTTCCTTCACAACAAAATTGCTAGCTTTTGGCCATA
Source organism: Pseudotsuga menziesii (assembly GCA_001517045.1). Classification (NCBI taxonomy): domain Eukaryota; kingdom Viridiplantae; phylum Streptophyta; class Pinopsida; order Pinales; family Pinaceae; genus Pseudotsuga; species Pseudotsuga menziesii. The sequence continues at coordinate 35,512 of LPNX010359260.1, read as the reverse complement.
TTACTCTCAAGAAGAACCGGAAAATCATCATGCTATAAAATTGAAGTACAAATCAAGGAAACAAATTATAAGGGAATACAGAGATCACAACCATGGAAAGTTATTCAATAACAAAACAGTTAATAATTTCAATTTGGGGATGATCAATAATCAACTGCTGTCAACTGCAACAACCAGTGGCCACTTCCCCAAACTACACATTTTCCACCTGTGGATGCATCTAAGGTTCGGGATTTGACAACCACACAAGAAACGAAAAATGGGTTAGACAACACGCCCTCAGAACAGCCTCCAACCGTTGTAGAGAAGATAGTGATACATGAGAATAGGCCATCCAGAGAAGTGGTATGCTACTAACAAAATATCAGAATTCAAGCTACATGCTACAATAATCACAATGGCGTTGAAAAAAATTATCAGTGTTAAAAAATTAAGAATCAATATTAAAGGCAAAAGCATATATCCCCTAATCCTCGCCAATGACCAAGAATAAAGCTGAACAACTTGTCAACAAAGAAACAATACCCGCTGTAGTGGAATTAGAGAAAATTCTTGAGATTAAAGTCGAAATTGTGGATAAGGGAACCATCACAAATGCAATCAGAATTGGTAAACCGAATAAATATTTATCTATAGTGGAAAATCAATCAATAAAGAGACAGAATCAGTCACAGTTGAAGCCTTGAAGGTCCATGTGTAAACACTGACTATCCTAGTATATCATAAGTTCAACTATAAAACCCTATCAACACCCAAATCACAAATTTCATCACAGATAAAAAAATCAGTTCACATTTCTAAACACGGGAATGCCAATTCAACCCATTTCCAAAGGTATACCGAGAATCAGTGGAAGAAGACGAAATAAATATCTCACCATGCATGTTTACAAAGAATCAAATTAGGATGTGCTGCATTTACCATTTCACAATGTGAACAGTTTTGTTTAGCACTTTGAAGATTGTACCATTTAGTATCTTCAACCATGACAGTGTCCAGGACAAAGCATCAAATAAAACCATTACAAAGAAGAGCAAAAACAAACTTTTCCAGGGTATATTTTGAGGGTAGAGTATCCTTGAAGAGGAAGGTAATTTAACATACATAAATATATAAATAACATTACATAATAATTAACAAAATAAGAATGATAATAATAATTGAATAATCCAAGGGACAACACCTCACCCTTACAACCAGTGAAAATCACAAGAGATCTTGAAAGGCATCACTCATTTTATTCAATTACAAATGTATCTTTATGTCCTATTATGGATTTCTTCATCCAATTTTATTTTAGATATTCAGTGGATGAAACTGTTTGGTTCATTATATTGGACATCTCTTGCTGCAATAATCAGAGGGCCCCCCTACGTCTTTTGGGTCTGTACATTATTAATTCTCATTGATCAAGTCTATATTGACTCTTAACTGCAATTTTGCTTGGGGCCAAATACTAGCCATATTTATGGCATAGGCTACTGCCATAATTTTAAGCACTCTGGCTGCAACAATCGGATGGGGGCTTTCACCTTTTGGGTCTATAAGTTATTCAGTTTACATTGATCAAGTCTGTATTTACTCAACTGTAATTTTGCTTGTGGCAAAATAGTAGGCATATTTCTGGTATAGGATGCTGTCATAATTTTCTGCACTTATATAGCTACTGCTTTGGTCCTATGCACTCTCTTTGCATGTTTGGTGAGCATTATCTTCCACTGAATATCTTCCTTCAATGTACTTATTCCCGTTCACTTTAAAATGTTAAAGAGCCCAAATTCAAATCCTCCGGGAGCTTTACTCAATGTAATTGGAAAGCACTTTCCTTAGTAATGTCAAATGGGAACCATAGAAACTGAATACAACGGTCATGCATATTTATTATTGCCAGTATGGGCTTACTTGGACTGTATAATGAAGCTTAACAGTGCAAACGAATCAGTGTCATGCACTTCAACAATGTTTTATGAGAGTGAAATTAAACGTTAAGACACAATATATAAAATAGAGCACAAGAGAAAGGATTATTCCACAAGATAATAAATTTGGGCCATGCTCCCAGCACCCCTTGTTTTCTTTTTCCAAATCATTTCTCCTTGTACTTTTACAGTTTTACTCAATAAAGAAAAGATCAAGCAAGTATACAAGCACAATGCTTTTGTGAGTAGTAGCAAGGACAACATGAGCTAAATTCAGGTTTTGGAAACTGCATCAGTTTCTTTCATCCCAAGAAAAAAGGTAACACCAAAACTTATTCAAAACAATGCATCTGTGCACTACATGCAGAGGCAGGCCGCTTTAAAACGGAAACATACTTCCCAGCATTTTCAATGATTTAAATCTCTTTTGAAGTCTTATTGAGGACCTTTTGTAGCAGCCTCAGGTGTAACTAGTTCAGGAGGGATCTCACGAACTGCATGTGCACTGTAGTCAATGCTTTGCCCTGAAAACTTCTTATGGAACAACTTCTCTGCTTCAATCTCATCAAGACCCTTGGCATTTTCAGTGAAATGTGTTTGTGCTAGATTTGCATAGTTTGAAGCTGATTGGGCAAAAAATGCTATCTCTTCATCAGTAAGCTTCCTTAGAAACCTTGCAGGGTTCCCACCCCACACCTGTGTGAAATAACATAAAAAGTCAATATTTGAAACATTATGTACAACCATCCCCAAAAAAACTCTCCTTCACTAAAAATACAAGTCTAAAAGAATGAGGAAAGGTGAATAAGATATATCATACTATCAATATAGAGTTTAAAAAATCAAAATAAATAGGTAAAAAGAGATTATATATTTTATAAAGGCAAAAACTGAGATTAGCATTTCTCGACATGTCAATTTCAACAGTTCCTCTCTTGCAGTCTTGAGAAATTATACGCACAAGGTTTCATAAAACAGAAACAGAAATTATTTAAAGCCTTGGTAACTTCTGACACATAAGCAACTCACTAAACAAACAAGTATTAAATGCTGAATCACTGGAAGCATTTTCTTGAAAAGTTCTACCTGTCTACAAATTTATGTTGAAAAGCTGAACACAGTTTAAGTAATTGCAGACTTCTGCAATAAATATCAGGTTTGAACATTTGCAGCAGGCTGAAAACATAACTGCTTGAACATCACATAGCAAGCCATCCAGTGGACTATATGCTGGCTTAGATCAACAATGGAATTATTTTCTAAAGTTGAAGAATCCATATGAAGACTTCGAACCATAGACAAGAAAAGAATTGAGTAACAGAAATGTAGGATGATTGAATTGAAAAAATTTCTGTGTATTTCCCCAACCCAGTTTTCCATAAACTTAACTTGAACGGAAAATCCAGTCAACAAAACTGCTGCATGTGTGTTTTCATAAACTTAACTTGAATGGAAAACATGAAGGAAATTTCACAAATTTAAAGGCAGAAAATTAAACACAATCACACCATGAAATTTGCAGACACAGTATTTTTGGCAAACTGCCCAGGAAAAACCCACGAGGGGAAAACCTGTTTGAGAGAGCTTCTTATTTCTTTTTAAAAAAAATAATTACATCAGAGTAGAGCACAGTGATACTACTTATCTCAACCCTCAGAGACCATATTCAGTCATGAAAAAACACAGTGCCTTCACTGCATCGACTTCTGTGCCACAGCTGCCTAGAAATGCATGCTGAAGGTAACTGTATGGACTGTCTACTCCTGTACATTTTCCTCCTCGAAATTCGAGCACAGTACGGTCTACAATTTTTGGTTTTCATGCCACTGTTCCAGCATTAAACCACCTTCAATTTCAAGCCCATCTGACTTTGAAATTCGTGCCCAACAGCTACAAGAATTCATTGTACGGTCTGTAATAAATGCTGTACCTGCTCTCAAAATTCATGCCAGCAGTATGGGAAAGTGTGCTTCTATATTCTCCTCGAAGTTTGTGCTGCTCACTGCTGAAACCTGCCTTGGAATTCGTTCCCAGCTGTAACTCACTCTCTCTTGGCTGCTTACTTCTCTTCACAAGAAGGTCGACTTCCTCTTCAAAGCTCATGGTGAAGCAAAATGAGGAATGAATGTGCCTTTCTTATTTTTCCTTGTCTTTTGGATTTCTTGTTAGGGTAGTTGAATGGACATCTAATCCAAGGACCCACATTGGTTTAGATCAATGGATGAGAATAAATGCACTTTATTTCTCCCCATAAATTAATTTCACTCAACCACCACTTAAATATTTCAAAAAGTCACTTTAATGTCTAAAGTGAAATTGAATGCTCATCTCAGGTCATTTAATACAAGGGTCATGTCACTTTTCCCTTTTAGTGACTTACGCACAAAGTCACTAGGGCAACAACTTCCTAGGTACAAAAATCAACACTCCCTCTTACCAAGGAAGGTGTTTTGCACCACTCCCGAGTCCCAACTTGTCCCTGAAGAAGACAAACTTGCCCCGCCCCAAGGATTTTGTCAGAATGTCTGTCACATCCTCATCAGTGGAAATGTATTGTAACTCCACAGCTCCTCTCTAAACATAGTCCCTAATGAAGTGGTACCTGATCTCTATGTGCTTTGACTAGTCATGAAACGCCGGATTCTCATTGTCATAGTATATAATCATGGGTCTCAACTCCCGATCAAATAAATCCACCAACAACTTGTGAAGCCACAGTGCCTCACAACTAGCCACCATGTACTTAGCCTTTGCAGAACACAAAGCAACGGACTTTTGCTTTCGACTGAACCACGACATTGCTGTCGAGCCCAAACTGAAAAACCAACCAAAAGTGTTCTTGCGATCTGTCACATTGCCTACCCAATCTGAATCAGTGAAGCCAACCAAACAAATACCATCCGACCTCCTGTATTCCAGACCATAATCCATTGTCCTGCAAGGGATCTCAACACATGTTTTGCGGCTACCTAGTGCATTCTCCTATTTTCCACCATGAACTAAGTCTAGAATCATGTTTTGCCGGACCTGCATTCGGTCCTCCTCCAACCTGCTATCTTAGATTATGTTTTTATCAAATTTCCTGTTGCTGCATATACCCGAGCTAGAATTTTGGAAATTTTGATGTTGTTATATATGATGTTGCTGCCTGGCAATTTCAATTGGACACATCTTGGATTGTGTATTTTGTTTGGGAATTTTGTTTTGTTGAGGATATTGAAGTTGTGGCTCAATGATCACCCCAATTTGTTCATCGACTCTGTGGTTGATGGGTGAATTTGCATCGGTTGTTCTTGGGCATTTTTCTGTGAGGTGAGCATATCCCAAGGCTTCCATAGCATCAGACTGAATTTGACTCTTGTCTGGGCAATCGATTCGACTTCTTTTAATTGCAAGTTGATTCTTCTTGTGCTCCTCTTGACCGCGTCTCCATTGTGATACCCCTGTGTGGTGAAACCCTTCTTCCGTGGTTTCACACTCTAGACTTGCGCACTAAGACCGTGGACATTCTCTGTCAATCATCCCCAGTCTAGAATGTTTTGCTCCAAGTGATAACATCCCCAAAATCACTAGTGAGCTCTGTGCATGTCGAGTTGATACTTGTGTTTCCCACTTTGATACTTGATGTAGATAACTATTGGAACGTGGAGTTGCCTCTCTTCTAGATTATTGCTACGTTTGATAGCTGACTTATCGTGAATCATGGAGCTAAGCTATCGTGAGCGTGAAGGCATGAGACTTGTGCTGCGTGAAAATTGTTGGCGTGAAGACTGTTAGCATTCTTCAGATGGTGGTGAATAGTGAGCGCCCTCAACTGCAACCTGAGTAACACTGCAAATAAGAGAAACACGCCCATGTTCACTTAAAGAGATTGCAATAGAAAACTGTGGCATGGGAGACTATTGTTGAAGTCTATTGAATGCCCCACATTGGCCATGCTAGAATTTCAAGGAGACAAAAATGCGTGCAGGCACTTTAGGAAAACCATAAATCTAATGGACACCATCAACTATGCGTTGGTGTGACTTTGACTCCTCGGTTGGACGGATGGGTTTGAAAAGACTATCCCATCCACAAATTCATTTTGAATTTTCTCCATTGAGAGGGATGAGTAACATAATTTGATAGAGCTCCTCATGATGACTCTCAATGAGGCCGGTGGACTAAGAACTTTGCAAATAATGTTGATTTCTGGGAATTAATATAATTGTTGTGAGTGAAGAAGTATAGTCATGAGCTGATAAAGAAGAGCCCGGTAGCTTGATCTCAAAGTCGCATCCAAGAAATTACAGGACATGGCAATATCATCCCAATGTAAGTAGAATCACATTGATTTAGCGACAATTTTCCTATTTTAAAACGCAACTTGGATACATTTTTTCAATGATTAAACCAACATATATTGAAAGGTTTAGCGTAAAACAAAGCGCACCCATCCTTGGCATCATTACACATGGCATTGGATAATTTGTATCTGCCTTGAGTCCATCACTATGTGGAGAAAAGTTGTATATCTTTGGTTAGCTTTTTGGTGTTAAAACTCGACGTGTTGACAAGTGGTCTAGTGCACTCTTGTGAGTTATTGCTGGTGCACTCTCGTGACAGTCAGGCCACACAATGACAACTCAAATCTTCTTTTAAATGAAAGTTATTACCTGGACATCGTATCTCTCAAATTTGGTGCTTCCAAAGTTGACTGTGACTAGTGTCTTCCAAGTTGACTGCATTTCAATTATTCTGAAGAACCGATTCGAGTTACAATTGGAACTCCAGAGACTGCATTGGTATTTTTATACTGATTGCTTGTACATTGCTATGGTATTTAATAATTTACAATGTATTTGCTATGTATTTGAATCTAAAAGCACACTGTCAAATTTTTTTAAGAAGAACTGAGAGTGGATGAAGAAATGTATTCTTACATAATTTGGTATACGCAACATCAGTCTTTGCAAGGCTTACTAAAGTTGATTGTACCAAGTGAGCTCCTTGAGCTCCCAAAATTTGGCATGTCTTATATGCTTCTAGTTGTGGTTAACATACTACTAATATCAAAGGAGTTTTTTAATCAAAAAGCCTTTTAGAGCAGAGGACCTAACAAGAAGTAGATCTTGGTTACCCCCAAGAGCCAAGAACCCTAATGCCAACACAAGGAGATTCTCTGTTCATGAAGTGGTTGTAGTTCATTTCCCAGACTTAGAAAGAGATCATCAATCAGTGGAGCATCATCAAGAAATCAAAGCATTTAATCACATCTGTATTGAAGCATTACCCAACTTACATCAACAAAACAGTCAATCAACAACTGTTGTAGGTTCACTTGTCTTTTGTATCTTGCAACCAGTCTTTTGTATCTTTCATAATAAAGTTGAGCTAAATTGTAGTTGGGTGCATTCCTGGCCGAGACCGACACCCTTTGATGTTCTGAGATGAGTTTGTTGAGCGTTTGTAAAAGAGCGGAGCTGCAAGAAACTTTTCACTATTTGAGTGAGTCTTTAGTTTATTAATGGCATGAATAGGTTTGGTAGAGTTACTGAACGCTCTACTTCTCTCTTATGTTGACAACATTGTCATGGTCAAGACAACACTCACTCACAATTGAGATTGTGTACAAGAATTGCAAGACTATTGAGTTTCTATAGCTTGAGTTGCAACTCCTACATGAAGAAATGCATTCTGAACTTGTCCCTGTTCAGAACAATCCTCTTCATGATTCCTTTTAGCAGCCTGGGCCCTGCACATAATGATGCCACTTCAAAAGCACATAAGCAAATCAATGGCTCCACGTCAGAAGAAAAAGAAAATGAAGATGAAGTTATGCATATAGAGGCTTCGCTTATTCTTTCCAAGCCCATGGGAAGAGGTCACCCACAACTAGCACATAACAGGTCTTGGATACAACAAAGAAGTGACAACTCACCTTCCAGATTACTCCAAGCCAATCCAGTTTCAAAGTGCTGGGTTTACAAAAGAAAGCTCATCTTTATATATTCCATTTCAAAGTTTGACATGCCAACATTGTGACAAAGTTGGCCATATGGAAGATCATTATTTTGATCTTCACAAGTTCACCCTTGCAAGCATTGTGGAAAGCAAACCCATTCTTTAGACAGATGCTTCATTCTGAATAAACCTACAAGAGATTAGATTCACTATGGGTGGATTGCTTCTTGGCAATGGTCGTCAACAACTAAGAAGATTTATATGTCATACCGCAAAATCCATTCTCAAGTAATGACACATCTTGCAGCTGAAACATTCTCTTGTCCTCACCTTGTTGCTAATAGGAGGAATGATAGACAATAAAAAATAAGCGACCGAGAACAAGCTAGCCTGAACCAGTGCGAGAACCTTGTGCCAATATTTAGAGCCTCGAGCCAGAGTTAGAGCTACAACACTAAAAAAGAGTTGGAGCCATGTTCCACTGAGCTCTAGAGTTTGTGGTCAGCCTAAAATCACCCATTTAGTAATGAATCAGATTCTACTAACTTTTGGAATGTTCCAGGAATCTCTGACGTTTATAGCCAAGTTCCAAAGGTTTTGGTCATCATTGAACCAACATTTAGTAAAAGAATTCAACTTCTGCTAGCCTTCAAAATGTTCCAGGAACTATTGAGCGAGAACCTGAGTCAGAGCCAAGTTCCAAAGAACTGCTGAGCCACCAGAGTATGTGGTTAGCTTTAAACCACCCACTTGTTAGAAGACATTAGCTTCTGCTAACCTTTGATTCAGAGAGCTTCTTAAGCCTTTTGCAGATGTCCTCCAGATCTCAGCCCTCTGCTTGGACTCATATACACCTCTTCAGATTAAGGGAGGGAATGTTGGAAACCTAATCCATTAGGTGACAATGAACATTCCTTGGTAGTCCAAAAGACACCTTGAAATATGAAACAAAGGGTCACTTGTGGATGTATTTATATGTACACCATCTTAATGAAATGCAATCTCATGCTTAACATATCTCGTGTCCTTATTTGGCTTTGTGTTTAGCTAATGTGTCCGTCTGCCCTATTGAGCATCTTTACACTTATCATTACCTAGATAAAGGGAATTATGTTGATCGTGTTGGGCGATGGATGATGTGTTTTAGAGGTCAACATATAAGAGCCTTGGATTTTTCTGGCTTCTTACTGACCAATAATCATTCATGTTAATGGTTGCATAACAACAACATTCTTGCCGTATATGATTGTTGAGAACACATAGGAATCTTGGAGAGTAATTCCATTGCATGATTGGTTGTAGTGGCCCTTTGATTACAATGATTGCTTTCGTAGAATCAATCATTTACATGATTGGTTGTGTCAGTGGTTTAAGTAGTTCATTTGTTAGTAATTGAGTTAGGTTTTGAGTCGAAATAAGTTTTAGTCTAAGTCACCTGACACGAGACACGAAGGTCATGGGGATTCGAGTGTCCGACACGGACNTATATATATATATATATATATATATATATATATATATATTAAAAATTACATATATATTAAAAATATAGACATATAGATCCAGATTTTTTAAAATATTCAATCGAAATCAAAATCAATGCACATTTAACATTAGTAATTACACATTGAAATCCTTCAAATCTTCTTCACCTGCACAAAAACACACTTTAGAGTCCTCTCCACACTTGCAAATGATAAAAAGAAAGTGAAAATTTTGATTTAAAGCAATTCTGGCCATTTTTTTAGTGGAAAACATGTCCTGGAATCAGGACACATTGGTGACAGTGTGAGACACTCATGTCATAAATAGGGACACGCTGAAAAGTCGTGTCGGACATGCTCTGTCAGTGTGTCCATGCCGGACACACGGACACGGGACACACAACCCCTTATGGACGTGTCCGGTTTCATAGGTTTTAGTGTGACACAATCTTCATTGTTTGTGTTGTTGAGTCATTGTTCAAACGAATTTTACATTCATATATACATAATGTACTAAAATATCATAGTTAAATTAGAGTTTGATTTCTTGATTGATCACTTATCAGGTCAGAGCTTTGTGTCTAGGGTATTGTTCAAAGAGTTTACAAGCATAGTGCTTTGGTCTTGATGATTTTCTAGGGTTTTTGAGTATGGAAGAAGCCTCAAAGTTCTGATTGTGGTAAACTGAAAATTGAGTCGAGAGTTCATATCAGTATATCAGTAGTTCAAGAGTTCATATCAGTATTTGCACTTCATATCAGTATATCAAATTGGCATTTTTTAGTCTTCAAATAAGATAAAATAAGATCATTTTTTTAAAATGTCTAACAAATGATCTCAAAAATAGTTCAATGGGACTAAATGAGTACATTCAGTGAAGTACAACGAGAGAGTGTGAAAGAAAGTCCTATATCAACACTTTCAAAAGGCAAATAAAGATTGTGATCTAATAATATAGCTATAAAAGAAACCATAAAAGAGTGCACAACTACAAGAGAAACGCTAAAAATTGAAAATAAATGTACTACAAAAGAGAGGATGTTATGGCATGCTAGAGCTAGTGGTTGAGGCAAAATTAGGGAGTTGAGGATTAAGTTCCTCACTGGAGTCATTAATGGTTGTGAAAGCTCCTTATTGGAGTCATTAGTGACTGGAAGAGTGGATGCATTGGCGTAAGATGTCCTTGGGGGATTGGTCGAGCTGAGGGGGCATATCTTCATGATCTTGGGGGAGAAGGAAAGAGCAAAGAAACCCAACTCACCTAACATGTAGGGCCATGGGGAAGAAACTTGATTGAATCTCGAGAGTGGTGCTTTGAATGAGGAGAGGTCAACTTTGGTATCTCATAGAGTTGATCTGTTTGCTAGATTGGTGTTGTTTGTCATGGGGTTTGTAACAACAACTCCTCAAGGGTATTTAGGAACTTGATTGAGCCACTGTCAAGGTTTTGGGGAGGTCGAGAAGAAAGACACATTATCACCGAACTAGAATTGGAAAGGTGTGGATCATTGCATGTTACTTGTTTCCTTGATCAATTAAGACAACTAGGAAGAAAGAGGTGATCCCCTTTAAGGTATTCGGTTGGGACGGGCATGCAACAATTGTGATCTATGTTTGAACACATTGTTACAACATGAACTAGCATGTATAGTTAAAGCCCCAAGAACACAGCTAGGCCAACTATAACTTAAAGGTGTTATCCTCTGTCACCTTGATAACCACCTTTGTGCACTTTCAGTTGGCTCTTCTCCAACTTGAGGCGAGCTTCCCTAGATAGGATTGCTAGGCTATGGCAATGAGGGCACATGGTGATTTGAAGAGGTAAACTTAGCAAAACTTGAGGCCTTTCTTTGTACTATGTAGTATAGGTGATGGGAGGGTAATGAAGAATAGTGCCAATTTCCAAGGCATATGGAGTCTTAGGATGATCCCCCTTAGGCCTTGTTTGTATGTGTTTGATTGGTATGCCTGGAAAATGCATGCCAAATTCCTACCCAAAACAATTTGTTTCTTGCAAATTTCAACAAGAAAGAGTAGCTTTTAGTAGACACATTCAACCTATCTATTTAGCTTACCTTTAGTCTCTGTAGAATTGATGAGTACCCCCTCCTAAGGATGCAAAATAATTCAATCAGCGTACAAAGCTAAAGTATGATAAATATGGAGCCTTAGGATGATCCCCCTTAGGCCTTGTTTGTATGTGTTTGATTGGTATGCCGAGAAAATGCATGCCAAATTCCTACCCAAAACAATTTGTTTCTTACAAATTTCAACAACGAAGAGCAGCTTTTAGCAGACACCTTCAACCTATCTATTTATCTTACCTTTAGTCTCTGTAGAATTGATGAGTACCCCCCCTAAGGATTCCAAATACTTCAATCAGGGTACAAAGCTAAAGTATGATAAATCAATGGGGTAACACTACCCCTCTTATGGACTAGATAAATTTCTTACAAATTTCAACAACGAAGAGCAGCTTTTAGCAGACACCTTCAACCTATCTATTTATCTTACCTTTAGTCTCTGTAGAATTGATGAGTACCCCCCCTAAGGATTCCAAATACTTCAATCAGGGTACAAAGCTAAAGTATGATAAATCAATGGGGTAACACTACCCCTCTTATGGACTAGATAAATAAATCTTTCAATGCCAAAATATACAGGATACCTCAATATTTAGCCATCAAGAAAACCTAAGAGAAGAAACTTTTTACACTTCAATATGCTCCATATGGGATATGTCAATTAGGCTCCAAAAGAGAGAGAGCTCTCAAAATCCAAGCATGAGTTTAAATGAGGAAGAGGCTCTCTTTATATAGGAGAGTACATCAACTTCCTTTACAATAACATATTCATTATTTCCTAGATCTATCCTAGGGTGGAGTAAAATAATACAAACCCCCCCACTAATCCAATTAACTCCTAACAAATAGATTAGAAATAGTGGTCAATGCCACTTGTACATTACAAGAGATACATAAGGCCCCAAAATGAAGGGGCACATCCATCAAGCAAGGGATCAATTGCAAGTGATGATGGCACAGGACCTCCAAAGGCCCCTTCAAGAAGATACTCCATCAAGGTGTGTCCACATAGAAGTCTCAAAGTACAAAACTCGCACAAGGCAATAATGAATGATGCCAAACTCTAGCTTCCATTGGCTCTAGCACTCCAATAGATGAGGAACCTCCTAGAAGAACATGTCCGAAGGAGATGGTCTACAATGAAACTTCCACAGAAAAGGGACAAGACACCAATAGGGTGTTCCATAAGCAGAGATGAATAAATAATGGACCCTCGAAAGGATAGACGTCCCATAAACTTTAAGTACAACTACAAGTGATATAAGACCCTCAAAATCTCGACAACTTCATTTTAAGTTTGTCTTTAAGGAAAATGATGTTCTTATTATTACAGGGTTCTAGAAGTGGAGCGACCTACTCAAATGTTACAGATCTGCCATCAATCATGTACAGTTTTGCCACAGGACCATAGCCATAACACATTGTTGTTGGAGATTGTAGGCCTGTAATGCTTAAGGTACACTTCATCAATATTATCAATGAGAGACATTCCTCCAAGATTAGTGTAGTGTGAGGACCAGGGTACTTCTGATGTGGATGCCCTCTCAAAGATGATATAAGATGGAGAACTAGGCATTGGAACCACAGATTGGTCTCTCCCTCAAACAAAAAGCCTCCTCTTCAAGTGCAAAAACATAGGTCTAAAAGTTTTATATTTGGATTGGTCCAGCTTGGATGCCCTAAACAGTGATATTCTTCTCCAGATTTTGCTTGCTGCTACTACAAGTGTTAAAGTTAGTGCAGCTGCGAGACCCATTCTCAAAGAGGATGGTACCCTAGTCAATTAACTAGGACAAAGTAAGACTCTAGAAGGTACCCTAGGGCCCCCAATAGTCTCCTGGGGTTCTTGGCCTAGGACCAAGCAGGTTGATGCCATGCCAGAGCCCCCAGCATGTGGCTAGGGCCCCTATGTGCCTTTAGGGTTTTTTGATCTGGGACCAAGGAAACGATGTCCAAGTAGATCCTGAAGATAGAGGAACATACATATTCTGGTTTGGGACCAAGGACACGATGTCTAAGAAAGTCCTGCAGGTAGTTGATCAACTTTTAGTCTGGGACTGAAGCTCATCTTAGTACTGAGAACCATTCTCTAGAAGAATGGAGGACTTGATTAGGGTATAGGGGTTGATCAATATGATTCGGTGTGAGATTAATACTCAGCCTAGGGCTAAAAGTCGTTCTTTAAGAATGGAAGATAATGATGTCCCCTCTCCTAATCAGTTACTACTAGGTTTCTTCTCAAGGGACTGGCCACCCCTTGACGATGTCCCTAACACGTAACCCTTAGGAGCAGTGTTGAGGATTGTACCATTCGCTTGGATCTTTCCCTTATATAGTGATGATAAAATATATAAAACAATGTACGTTTACCTATGAAACCGGATTCATCCTCTAGGCCCCTCGTGTCCCGTGGGGATCGAATCGGACACGATTCGAGTCCGACACGAGACCGATTTGACTTCCAGTCGAATCCTAAAACCGGACACAAAAATAAATCGAATCGGACAAGAAAATTACGCGTGTCCCGAAAACCGGACACGAATCCCGAAAACAGGACACGTGACCGAC
>LPNX010359260.1:0-19033 GCA_001517045.1 Pseudotsuga menziesii | reverse complement strand
CTAATTTCTATTGAATATTTGTAAATGTTCTAGTTTCTAAATATTTTTGGATCTATATGTCTATATTTTTAAATTTTAATATATATTTAAAAAAAATATTTATATGTAATAAAACGTATCCTACGTGTCCTGATTCTGGGGGTCACCGTGTCCGTGTCGGACTCTCGTATTTTCGTGTCCTTCGTGTCCCGTGTCCCCGTGTCAGGTGACTTAGACGTTTACTAGTCGTTTGTCCACCTTTTATGGTTCACCTTATCCTGTGGGTATGTGGGTTGTTGTGACCCTCTTGGGTGACACTTGGTCCTTTACCTTACTTGGTCTTGGCACTCTTACTTGTGTGTACCTTTGATTATGATGACTCCTACTTTATGGATTTTATCCTAAGTGTATTTACCTTATGGTTTTATTAAAGGACCATTGGACCATTTATTGTTATGGTTACTTTATGTTTTTAAAAAGTACCATTGACCCTCTATATAAAACTTTTGGAATGTTTACTTTATGAACCTTTTACCATGTGACCTTTTTATAAAACCATTAAACTTACTTTATGGTTTTATTTTATGTTATTTTTATTGGTCCATTGTTTTACTATTTCATTGGACCACTTTACCGTTGTTACCTATCCTACGTCAACCCATTTGTTTAGCCTAACCTTATAAAAGGATATGTTATCCTTCTTTAATTATTATCTTTCAAGATATTTGACTTACCTACCTTCATGATCGTTTTTCTGCCTGCTGCCCACGTGGATCTCTCCCAGCGTGTCTTATCTCTGCTGATGCAGCTGCTGCTGATCGCAACTCTACAACCCGCATGGATCCCTTACCGCATGTCTTATCGCTGATTGTTTTTAATCGTGACTCGTGTATCTCCTTTGCGCGAGCTAACCAGGACTGGATTTTTTCCGTAATATCCGGCGTGTTTCCTCTGCACGTGTTGACTGACACTGGAACTTTTCGTAACCCCTGCGTGTTTGTGCCATACTCTTTCCGAATCTTCCCTGTGAGTCTTCCACAACCCTGTCTGCCGGCTCCTTCCAACATGACCCTTCCGGATCCATCACTGCGACTGGACTATGTACCCTGTCTATCGGTTTCTTCTAGCACAACTCTTCTAGACTCGACTGTATCTGTCAGCCTCTTCCAGTTCTAGTATGAAAGATTCGTGATCCTTCCAGATCCCCCACAGTGCCTGTCTGCGAGTCCTCCTCGATCACTGCTTCTGCGCTGATCCATCTTCTCGTGTGATCCATCCCCATAACTAGGATCACCTTTGTTGTTTCTTTGTTAATTGGGATCACCCGTGCTGTATCTTTGCTGATTGGGATCATCTACGTTGCTCTTTGTGTATCACACCATCTTCCGTGTGACTCGAATATCCTTTGCTCATGTGTTCCTCACTCTCTGCTTGCTGCGTGAATGCATGACTATACTGAGTATGACTGAGCTGTTAATTTGATAAAAAGAATTGAGGTCTATTTACTCCTACCTGAACTCTCTCTCTCTCTCTCAAGGTACGTAACATGTTTCCCCAGATTGACTTGTCCCTTCGATGACAAGATGAAACTCAGAAATATCTAAGTACAAGGCGGATCCAAATAATGGTTAAGAAGCCTTCTTTTGATCTCTTTAGGAAGTCTTTTGAAAACCTTCAAGATTGCTCTAATGAGATCCATGTCGCTGATTCAGTTTACTCTCATTATGGGGAGTCTACTAAACAACCAGTTTGGAAAGATGATATGTGGAAAGTGATTCTCAGCTGTCAAAGGAAGTCAACTATAACTCCCAAGAGGATCCATGAGATCATGCTTCGTGCTGAGATGGAGAGTTGTCTCAAGCTCTCAAAGAACCATGTATTTGATGACAGGTTGGAACACATCAAGATGAGTTTTCACCATGTAATGGTGCAGTATGTTATCAATGTGCTGAGAATGCCCCTCTTGCTGAGAGGGAATGTTAAAGTTAGTGTAGCTGCGAGAGCCATTCTTAGAAAGGATGGTACCCTAGTCAGTTAACTAGGACAGAGTAAGACCCTAGAAGGTACCCTAGGGCCCCGAGTAGTCTCCTGGGATTCTTGGTATGGGACCAAGCAGGTTGATGCCATGCCAAAGCCCCTAACATATGGCTAAGGCCCCTATGTGCCTCTAAGGTATCCTGGTCTAGGACCAGGGACGCGATCTCCAAGTAGATCCTGTAGATAGAGGCAAAGACATATTCTGGTCTGGGACCAGGGACGTGATGTGCAAGAAAGTCCTGCAGGTAGTTGATCAACTTTCAGTCTGGAAGTGAAGCTTAGCTTAGTATTGAGAACCATTCTCCGGAAGAATGGAGGACTCGATCAGGGTCTAGGGGTTGATCAATATGATTCAGTGTGAGACTAAAACTCAGCTTAGGGCTAAACACCATTATTTAAGAATGGAAAATAATGATGTCCCCTCTCCTAATCGATTACTGCTAGGTTGCTTCTCAAGGGACTGGCCACCCCTTGACGATGTCCCTAGCACCTAACCCTTAGGAGCAATACTGAAACTCAGCCTAGGGCTAAAAGCCATTGTTTAAGAATGGAAAATAATGATGTCCCCTCTCCTAATCGGTTACTGCTAGGCTGCTTCTCAAGAGATTGGCCACCCCTTGACGATGTCCCTAGCACCTAACCCTTAGGAGCAGTGTTGAGGATTGTACCATTCATTTGGATCTTTCCCTTATACACTGATGAAAAAATATATACAACAATGTACCTAGAGAGAGAAAAGTTTACTGGTCGTTTGTCCACCTTTTATGGTTCACCTTATCCTGTGGGTATGTGGGTTGTTGTGACCCTCTTGGTTGACACTTGGTCCTTTACCTTACTTGGTCCTGACACTCTTACTTGTGTGTACCTTTGATTATGATGACTCCTACTTTATGGATTTTATCCTAAGTGTATTTACGTTATGATTTTATTAAAGGACCATTGAACCATTTATTGTTATGGTTACTTTATGTTTAAAAAAAGGACCATTGACCCTCTATATAAAACTTTTGGAATGTTTACTTTATGAACCTTCAACCTTATGACCTTTTCATAAAACCATTAAACTTACTTTATGGTTTTATGTAATATCCCAAATACTGATATTCTCTAATGTAATATGATAGTGCTGACTCACACACTCAATCTCATACAAATTCGCAAAATAATTGTGCATGCAAACTTGCCATGCAAAAATGCCCTAAAATATAGCTGAATTAGGGTTAGGGTTTTGCAGAGAGAAATTAACACTTACCACTAATATTTCGGCTGATAATGACTCCAGAGATAACTGCATGCATAAGGATTCGGATGGGTGGTCTAATAATGCTCTTTTCCTCCGGTGTTACCGCCCCGCAGTACCGTAAGCACCCTCCAGATTGAAGGTGACGTTTTTGTAGGAGGAGAGGTCCGTTCAGGCTGAAACTTTCTAAGCTTGCCCGTCTGCTGATGCCGGAGAGATGGACTGGCACATGCGGAGATTTGGCTGCCTCTAAGTGCCCTAGAAAATTTATTGGTAGTTCTGTTGCTCATGCCCCCAACTGATCTGTTTGGTTGATAGCTGCTACAGGTGAGAAAACTGATGGCTGATAATCACTGCATATCGTAGGATAGGCCTGTTGAGAAAGAGGAAGCTGACATGCAGAGGAAAGACCGGGTTTTGTGGTCCCAACGAATCCTTCTGTGTTTTCCCTGCTACTTCCGGCTGCAAAACGTGGATCTGGTAATAACCCTTCGAAATGTGTTGGATCTCCGAATACTGTAGTATATGATGGATGCAATGGATAAACCTTGATGATCTATCCCAATAAGAAACTAGGGCAGATATCTCACTGCAGAACCCTCGCTAGCTGAAGACACCATCTCCAACCCCAACTGTCGTGGCTGCACGCTGTGCCGCTGCTCGAAACTCCAAAACCAATAAACAATAACAATAGATAGCTCCTTTAGTCCCATAACCCTTCTTAAATAGATCTTCATATGCTTTTAGGGTTTGCATGTCACTTTTAGGGTTTATGCTTCACTTTTGCATGCACGCAATTCTAATTTGATGTTGACTTTAATACGGACTAAACAAGACCTACATGCTCCGCATGCTTTAGGATATGAATTTTGATGGCCTTCTTTCTACACTGATGACTTAATAATACTGAATTGATGTACCTTTCTGCTCCTAGTGCTATCAGTCCTCAATTATTCCCTTTTCTTTAAGACCCGCTCGAACCTATGGGAATAAGATAGGTTAATGGGTGTTCTCAGGGTGGTTTAGTTGGATGGGGACATTACAGTCCTCCCCTCTCGAAATTGCTTGTCCTCAAGCAATCTCCGACCAATATACTGAATCATTTGTCCCTATCTCTTCTTGTCCATTTTTTATCAACCAGTTTATTCCGCTGCTGGGTGGCCCTTCTTTTCCTTCAAATTGGTGTTTCTTTTCATCCCTACTCTGTATTCCCTCCTTGTATGTTCTGGGATACCTATGAGGATCGAACATGCTAGTTTTGGCTCCTTGTCCAAATCCCCTAGGGCTCATCCTACCTTTGTCTAGAGGTCTACCCAGAAAGCCCTTCGCACACCAATGTTCCTTCCTTGAGTTCTTATGTGTTGGAATTGGCCATTTCCTTGTGCGAGTCTTGTCCTCATGCCTGAATATGGTGGTCATCCCCTTTGCTGTGGCTGACCCTGAAGCTTCATTGGGCATTCCCCTTAGGATTACCCTCTTCCCATCTGGTGCCAGGAACTCCATCTCTAATGTTTGGTAGTTGGTTGAGTATTTCCCGATTGAGTACAGCCATTGTACTCCCAAAACAATGCTCGTGTCTGGCACATCTACCACATAAAAGTCGTCCACCAATGTATAATTCCCAAGCTGTACCTGTAATTGAGGTATCATCAGTGTGCATTTCATCCTGTGATTCCCAGCGATGACAACGGTAAAGCCCTCAAAGTCCTCAGTGGGAAATCTTTTCCTCTACCCAAGAGGCATCTATAAAGTTGTGGGTGGCCCCACCATCAATCAAAGCAATGGCACGTTGTCCCTGGATACTTCCCCTGATCCTGATAGTATGGAAGGAGGGGACTCCCGTGAGGGTAGCAATAATGGCTCTCTGTGGCAATTGTTCCAAATCTGTACTGTGTAGTTCTCCATCCGGTCTCTGCTCCGACTCATCTTCCTCACTGCTATCTGGAAGTACCTCGATGAGGTGTACTTTCCCTTTACCCATCCATCTGTGGCCTGGTACCCAAGGTTCTTTGCAAGCAAAACATAAGTTATTCCTTCTCAAGTCTCGTCGTGTGTCCTCGTCCAACCATTCCCTCTGTGGGATTATCCTTTACCTATTTTCTGGAAGATGGGTAGGTTTTTCCCTGTTTTCCGGGAGACTGATAGTTTTTTGTGGCTGCTTGTTCTTTGGTACAGAATCTTGCAAGTCTGGAATCCTACTGATGGCATCTTGCAACGTAATTGGCTTGTAGGCCTTCACCCATCCACGGAGTGGCACGGATAGTGCCTCTGTAAATAGCATAATCAACCGACTCTCTGATATGTCAGATACCATAACTGAAACTCTTTGGAATTTGGATATAAATGTCTCGACACTGCCTGTCTACTTGAGCTACGTAAGATCCCTGAAATGAATCTCTGGGTCCTTCTTATCAAAGCGCTCCATGAGCCTTTGTGTGAAATCACTATAGGAAGTAATAGTGTTGTGACCCAATGTCACCAGTCCATGGTACCACCACTCATGTGCTTCCCCATCTAAATGTAAAGTAGACAACTTGATTGCTTTTGTCTCTGTCATGGGATTAAGTTGGAAGTAGGTGTCTAACTTCTGTACCCAAAGCCTAGCTAAACAACTGGATGTCCCATCAAAGTTGGGGATAGTCAATCTCCCTAATGTGCATTGCAACTCAAAATTCTAATTGAATGCTCTATTGAACCCTCTTGGCCTGTTCCTGCTTTTCATGTTGCAAAAATCTGAGAAAGTCATGGCTAAATGGAATTCATCTCCCAAGTCCTTGTACTCCTGTAAGTACGCTCCAAATGGTTCACTAGGCTCTACTGGCATGACTGGTACTGCTACTGCATCAGCCAAGAAGTGAGGCATAGTAGGCTTGCTGGAAGGTCTGTTATATATGTGGGCTGTGTTTTGCATATTGGTGTATGCATGCTTCCCACTACTGGTTGTAGACCCTCTATCTACTGGTGAGAGAGGTGTACTGCTATTACCTTGTTCTGGTTTCGCCGACAATTTGTTGATTGCATTAAGTACGTCCTCTTTCCCTTTGGCTAGGTCCTGTAATGCGTTTACTAGGTTGCGAAACTCCATCCTGTCCTCATCTTCTCTCGTTCCTTTTCCCTTGTCAGAGATTATAACTGTTGGGTCCATGTCTGAGTTGGTATGTTCTAGCTGGATATCCTCAAATTCTTCCGTGTACCTATTCTTCCTTCTCCTATAGGTTACAAAAGTGTCCTCTTCTGTATTCATCTACTTCTCATGTTCAAGCCCACGACTGGCAAGGAACATGCTCTGATACCACTGTAATATCCCAAATACTGATATTCTCTAATGTTCTCTGATAGTGCTGACTCGCACACTCAATCTCATACAAATTTGCAAAATAACTGTGCATGCAAACTCGCCATGCAAAAATGCCTTAAAATATAGCTGAATTAGGATTAGGGTTTTATAGAGACAAATTAACACTTACCACTGATATTTCGACTGATAATGACTCCAGAGATAGCTGCATGCATAAGGATCCGGATGGGTGGTCTAATAATGCTCTTTTCCTCCGGTGTTACCACCCCACAATACCGTAAGCACCCTCCAGACTGAAGGTGACGTTTTTGTAGGAGAGGTCCGTTCGGGCTGAAACTTTCTGAGCTTGTCCGTCTGCTGATGTCGGAAAGATGGACTGACACATGCAGAGGTTTGGCTGCCTCTAAGTACCCTAGCGAATTGATTGGCAGTTCTATGGCCCATGCCCCCAACTAATTTGTTTGGTTGACAGCTGCTCCAAGTGAGCAAACTGATCGCTGATAATCAGTACATACCGTAGGATAGGCCTGCTGAGAAAGAGGAAGCTGACATGCGGAGGAAAGATTGGGTCTGTGGTCCCAACGAATCCTTCTATGTTTTCCCTGCAACTTCCGGCTGCAAAACGTGGATCTACTAATAACCCTTCGGAATGTGTTGGATCTCCAAATACTGTACTATATGATAGATGCAATGGATAAACCTGGATGATCTATCCCAATAAGAGACTAGGGCAGATATCTCACTGCCGAACCCTCTCTAGCTGAAGACACAGTCTCCAACTGCAACTGTTGCGGTTGCACGCTGTGTTGCTGCTCGAAACTCCAAAATCAATCAACAATAACAATAGATACCTCCTTTAGTCCCATAACCCTTCTTAAATAGATCTTCATATGCTTTTAGGGTTTGCATGTCACTTTTAGGGTTTATGCTTCACTTTTGCATGCCTGCAATTCTAATTTGATGTTGACTTTAATACTGACTAAACAAGGCCTGCATGCTCCGCATACTTTAGGATATGAACTCTAATGGCCTTCTTTCTACATTGATGACTTAATAATACTGAATTGATGTACCTTTCTGCTCCTAGTGCTATCAGTCCTCATTTATTCCCTTTTCTTTAAGACCCGCTCGAACCTATGGGAATAAGATAGGTTAACGAGTGTTCTCGGGGTGGTTTAGTTCGAAGGGGACATTACATTCTATTTTATGTTATTTTTATTGGTCCATTCTTTTACTATTTCATTGGACCCCTTTACCGTTGTTACCTATCCTATGTCAACCCATTTGTTTAGCCTAACCTTATAAAAAGGATATGTTATCCTTCTTTAATTATTATCTCTCAAGATATCTGACTTACCTACCTTCACGATTGTTTTTTTGACTGCTGCCCGCATGGATCTCTCCCAACGTGTCTTATCTCCGTTGTTGTGGATTGCGACTCTACAACCCGCCTGGATCCCTTCCCGCGTGTCTTGCGGCTGACTGTTGTTGATTGTTACTCGCGTATCTCCTCTGCGTGTGTTGACCAAGACTGGATTTTTTCCGTAATTTCCGACGCGTTTCCTCTGCACGTGTTGACCGAGACTAGAACTTTTCATAACCTCCTGCGTGTCTGTGCCATACTCTTTCTGGATCTTCCCCATGGGTCTTCCGCGACCCTTTCTATCGGCTCCTTCCAACATGACCCTTACAGATCCATCACTGCAACTAGACTGTGTACCCTGTCTGTCGGTTTCTTCTAGAGCGACTCTTCTGGACAAGACTGAATCTGTCGGCCTCTAGTATGAAAGATTCATGATCCTTCCAGATCCCCCGCGGTGCTTGTCTGTGAGTCCTCCTCAATATGCGTTGATCCATCTTCTTGTGTGATCCATCCGCGTAACTAGGATCACCTGTGTCGTTTCTCTGTTGATTGGGATCACATGTGTTGTTTCTCTGTTGATTGGGATCACATGTGTCGTTTCTCTACTGATTGGGATCATCTGCACTACTCTTTCTATAGCACACCATTTTTCCTGTGACTGGAATATTCTTTGCTCACGTGTTCCTCACTCTCTGCTTGCTGCGTGAATGTGTGATTGTACCGAGTATGACTGAGCTGCTAATTTGATTAAAAGAATAGAGATTTGTTTACTCCTACCTGAACTCTTTCTCTCTCTCAAGGTACGTAACATGTTTACCCAGATTGACTTTTCCCTTCGATAACAAGATCAAACTGAGAAATATCTGAGTATAAGGCAAATCCAAATAATGATTAAGATTCCTTAGTATCTCTTGTACATTATTTTACGTTTTTACAGTACATGGCATATGAGATTTATTTTACTGTATGTACATGGCATTTGAGATTTATTAGTTTACTGTACATATCATTTGATGATTCTCGAGGACCAACTTTAATGCAGTGACTATATGGAGCGATAAGTTGAAAGAGATGAAAATTATGTTGTTTTTGTTTAATTATAGTTTAAATTTTATTATGCAGTAATATTGTGAATGTGAGTTTATATGTTCATGCATTAAAGTTTATTACTTGTATTAAAACTCATCTAACCTTGAATTTCAACAAGTAGTCTGCTTAAGGCTCCAACGTTGACTTTCAAAGCTTTTATGACTGTTGTTCATGCCTAGAATTGGAATTTAATCGTCAAATTTGACCCAGAATTAGGAATTGGGTCTATTACTGCAGATTTATGGTGTTTCTTGCCACCTAAGTCATCGGGCACGTCCAAAACCCCCCTCCTGTCTCGTGGGGTCGTTTCGGACATGGACAAAACGTCAACACATGTTTGACACGTGTTTTTTCGTGTCCTGGAACCAGGACACGAAAAATCACATGTCGGACATGTGTTGACATCGTGTCCCACTATCCAAGGTTTTCAGAAATTTAGCATCTAAGAACTGGTAGGACTGCAATGTTTCAAAACTGGATTCTATCATGTGTGAGGGATGGGATTGGCATTTAATTGATAGTGGCAAGCCCTCTAAGTATCATGTTGTTGGTTGTGTTGACTATTGAACTCATCTACCATGTCCTTAGTAAAATTGTACCCTTCACACAACTAGAACCATTGATTATGCATGTTAAGCTTTCCGCCTCATTTTAACATTTGGATTAGCCATCTTCATCAAATTGGGGAGTGATGACTTGAGCAACAACAAGATGGATGCACATGGATCCACAAATTGTACAAAGCACTAACACTGATGCCCCTAGAGGATTAAGGCAAAGGCTAGAGGAGGCATTGGTGATCCTATGGAGGGGTCATCCTCCACACCAGCAGATGTAGATCGTCAGATGGGCAGAGAGGAGGAGGAGGAGTAAGAAGAGGGTCAGGGTAGTGATGAGTTTGTTGATTCAAGCATTGAGGAGGACTATTGACAGATGAGATTCTTCCATCTTGATCTCATCTATGATCTAACCCCTTTTGTATTTACTATTTACTACTAGTTGCCATTCGCATTTGGACATCTATGTAATACATCTTGATTTTGATGACTTAATGAGAAATCTGGTTTCGACATATTGAGCTATCATCTTTGTGTCTCATTGTGATTTGTGAATGACAAAATGTGTAATGTGCATTGATTCTAATTAGAAATTTCATTTCTATTCAATATTTGTAAATGTTCTAGTTTCTATAAAAAAAATTGATCCATATGTCTATATTTTTAACATTTGTTTTCCACGGAAAAAATCGCTTTATTCTCACTAAATAAACATTAATTGCCCTCTGAGGCATACGTACAGCTCGTCAAAATCACCTCATTCTTTCTTACAATGTAGGCTTTTCTTGTCCCATACAATTCTATTAGCTTTAAAAGCTAACATATTGATTAACCAATTAATTATTTACAAATTCTTTCCCCTCCATTAAACTTGGAGGGAGCGTTAGTGCCACTTTTGACAACTTGTTTGCTTCATCATTTAGTTCTTTGTAAATATGATGAAAATAAATTGACTCAAGGTTTGTCATTTTATCTCTTATTGCTCTCAACAAATGTTGAAGGTGTGGGGCATTTATCTGCAGTTGTCTGTTTGCCCAGTCTATAGTCATTTTTGAGTCCCCGTAAATTTGAAGATTTTGAACTTGTTTTTCAGTTGCCACTCGGAGGACAGACCATAGTGCTAATAATTCTGCCTTATTGTTTGTGACCTGTCTCAGTGCAAAGGTAATCTCTGTCTTTGTTGCTTCATTAAGAAAAATGATGCCTCCAACACCTCCCAAAGGAGGTTCCCCTTGGCTTGCTCCATCAAAGAAACCCCATGGACTATTTCTATCTATGATCAACGCTTTGAGCACTCTTCTTGGTTTTTGTTTGGGTACCGTTTGATGTTCCATTACCTTCTGCAAAAGCACGTTAACTGTTATTTCTGTGGAAGTCCAAGTGTTTTTGAAAATTGTCCTATTTCTTGTTTCCCATATAGTGTAAGCAAAAAGAGCTGGCAACGCCTCGTGGTGACATACCCTATCATTGCTCCACCACTTTTTCATTCTATGCTTGAGAGATTCATCCTCTTCTGTGGTTGTGGAAGGGTCCAACTTATTAGTGACTTGTTTCCACACTGTTCCTGCATACGTGCAATGGAAAAAAAGATGAGAATTTGTTTCACTTTCAACTCTGCAAAGTACGCAATAACCAGGCCCAATGAAACCTCGTTTGAGTAGAGCTTCCCAAGTCAACAGTTTGTTGTTCAAAGCCAACCAGAGTGTTAATATTGCTTTAAGGGGAGCCTGAATTTTCCAAATTTTTGACCACCACCAACACTCTAGTAGTTGTTGCTCTAACTGGATTGCTGCTTCATAACCCTGCTTTGTTGAGAACTTTATGTCTTTGTTATTCTAAGTCCATATTAGTTTGTCCTATTCCTCTCCTAGGTGAATAAAATTTGCCCTGACCTATTTTATGTAAGAGTTCCATAGCATTGCTTCATTTCCAATTAGCTCCAAGTCTTGAGCTGATTTCCATACCGTGCATCTTTGGTTATGATCAGTGTATGAGCTCACATCTATTAAAACTCTTAGTTCTCTTTCCTTTAGGTGCGTTATGAGTAGTTCTGGCAATCTGTAATTTTCTCCTGAGCCTGCCCACGGGTCCTGGCTTATTCTGATTCTTCTCTCGTCGCCTACTTGCCAGGCAACCCAATTTCCTACTACTGGAAATGCCTTCCAGCACAACGATCCTCCTTTGTGAGATTTTGTTGGTTGTCAAAACCATTCCTCTATGGATGCGTTTGGCCAGTATTTTTCTCTCATAGTTCTTCCCCACAAATTATCAGGATTCTCCACCATCTTCCACAGAGATTTGGCCGCCAGAGCTTTGCAAAACAGGTTTGGGTTCTTAATTCCCCAGCTTCCTCTGGATTTAGGGAGTACTATCTTTGTCCACTTAACTAAAGGAATACCTTCTGCTTTTGTGCTTGTTGTCCATAAGAATGACACATTTTTTCCTAATCTTTGCTAAGATGCCCTTTGGAATGTATGAAATTGAGGCCCAGTAGACTGGGATGCTTTTTAATACTGCTTTCAACAAGACTAAACGCCCACCCCTTGATAGGAACCAGTTTGTCCACAATTACACTCTGCTCTCAATTTTTTTGTAGAGCCACACCCAGTCTTGTGAGGAGTAGGCATTTGGTTTTAGTTGAAAACCTAGGTATTTGAAGCCTTCATTCATTGGTGTGATGGAAACTGAAATTAAATCTTTAGCCTATGTTAGGACGTCCTCATTAACATTGTTGTGTGAAAGCTTCAATTTCTCTAGGTTGATCTCCATCCTTGATGCCCTTTGATAGCTTTTAAGCACCTTAACCAGACTCTGTAAGTTGCTAAAGGTTCCATCCCCAAACATGAGGACATCATCCACAAATAAAACATGAGTTAGCTCAATTTGGTTGGCAACTCTAATTTTATCATCCTTACCTCTCTTGCATTGTGTAGTGATCTGCTCAATGCTTCTGCTACTAATAGGAACAAAAAGGGAGAAAGGGGGAAGCCTTGCCTTAGACCTCTGGAAGGGCGAAAAAAATTGGATGGGGATCCATTTATAAGGACTGCGAAAGAGGCAGACTGAATACAACCCAAGATCCACTCCACCATCTCCATTGGCATTCCTATATGGATTAACATCAAATGGATGAAAGTCCAGCTTACCCTATCATAAGCTTTGGATAGGTCTATTTTCAGTGCAAAGGCCGACTGCTTTTCCTTCTTGATTGAGTGTAAAGCTTCCTGTGCTAGTGACACTGCATCATGAATCTGCTTATTGAACAAATAACCAAACTATTCCTTTGTTATAAATTGATTCATGATGGGCTTGAGTCTCTGGGCAATGATCTTGGCAATGATTTTGTACATCATGTTACAACAACAAATGGGTCTAAAATCCTCAAAGGTTTCCCCTCTTTGTTTTTTTAGTATTAGGGTGATGAATGTGGCATCCATGGCCCCTAATACTTTTCTTGTCCTCTGCGATTCCCTAACCACCTTCAGTATATCATCCTTCAACATATCATAGAAACCTATAAAGAACTCCAGGGTAAATCCTTCTGGCCTTGGGCTCTTCCCTTTCTGAAAGGAAGATATAATTTTATTGAGCTCCTCCTCAGTCACTTCCTCCATTATAGCTTTGTTATCACCAGACTTGCAGTTACCCCTATGAGATGGATCCAAGATGGATGGTAGAGGGAAAGGGTAACCAAAGAGGTGAACTAAGATAGCCTCGACTCCCAAATGGATGGTTGTCACGCCAATCGAGGCAATCTTCACTTGATGTTGTCTTAGCCCAAGACAATAATGGGGGAGACCCAGATCTACTCTCGACAAGAGAGATCAAACCAATACACCAGATCAAATCAAGGGAAGGTGAAGTACGTAAGGTGTAAGGTGAAGTACCCCTAAATCTATGGATGAAGTCACAAGATGAGTTATGGTTTGGATCAAGCAGCTTATGAAATATGAAATTGATCCAAAGTTGAAATAGAAATGACTTATGAGGTTTATAATTTATTACTAGTTCCAGAATCAAGATACCAGGAAATGATGAAAATATCCACTGCCTTGGGAACCGTGTCCAATGCAGGGGGGTTAAGGACAAGATTGGGGATATCTAGTACCAATGGATAGACTTGAGGAAAAGTATGACAGTATAAAAGTACCCAAGCCTTAGACATAGGATCAAAACACAAGAAAATTTGGCCAAGATGAGGAATGTGCTAGGGTTTAGGGATTAGTGCCTTGGAGTTTGGGCCTTGTGGAGTCACTCAAGCATGACACCTAGGAGAACCCACTTAGGGTTTTCCATGATCTACAATACCCAAAAATAGTTTGCTAAATGATCAAGCAGTTTGATCCATATAATTTTCTGATTATTTTTAGTTAGGGTTTTGACAATAAAATGAAGATGTCAATGGATTGGAACCAAGAAAAGAAGAACTAACCTATGAATCTTCCTTGAATAACCTTGTAGATGCCTTGATGATGACGATCTATGTCATCTCGATCAATTTGAGAAGATTTGGATGAACACTCTATGCAAATCGATTTGACCAAGGAAGCCAATGCACCCTCCCTCCTATACAACAATGTCAACAATATCAGATTTGATGCATCAAGAGAAATGGACAAATGCCACAAAAAAATAACAAGATGAAACCATAGATCACAATGATACTAATGATAACCCCCTGATACAAGCGAGTTGAGGAAGCCCTGCAAAAAAGCCCAAGTGAAGTCGCCCTCCTGTAGACAAAACAAAGTTTCCACAAAAATATAGATCTCACCACAAATACTCAAATGCTAGGATGCAATAGACTTTCCAATCACCATCAAAGAACACCAAATGCAAAGGAGACCCAAGAATTTCCACAAAAGAGTTTTTCTATTATCAAGATTCCAAGAGCCAAAGACCCCTTTACAATGAGAAGCTCTCCCCTTTAAATAGGACGAAGAGATAACAAAATCCTAACCACCTTTCAAATGGATAGCTAAGATTAAAAGATCAAAATGTTCTAATCAACGTTTGAGATGAGCTCAACATAAAGTACATGGATCAATATAATAATATAATATATCAATGGACAAAATCGCCCTAGGAGAGGGGATCCCACTCAATATGACAAAATAAACATGAATAAATCTCATGGTGGGTCCAGGGGGTATTGACTAACACCCCTAGTGTGTCCCCATGGCACAATACAAATAAGATATAACTCTAAATGCAAAATAGTGCCTCTCCGAGGAAATCGTGAGCCCTCCAAAAGCTCCAAAAAATCATAAAATATGCCAGAGAGATGGGTGTGGGTCCATCTAAATGTTGAAACTGCTAGAGAAGGGGTGGAAGACATCACACTCATCATCAAAACTCATCCCATGCCATTTCCTTGCCTCAGTAGCCCAAATCGAATTCTTCAGTAGCCATTTTTATCATTTTTAATCTGCCTCGGGAACTGTGAACATGCCCAAAATGTCTCTTGGAGTGCCTGTGTTGTCTAATTGAGCCCGCCAGGCTCTCTGGGAGGTGGGTATAATGGTAAAAACAAGTGGCTGGACCACCCCCTCCTCATACAACGCCCTAGGTGAATCAATCATGTCATCTTTCTGCTCTGACAGACCATTTGACATGGCAAAACTGCACCAGAATGGTGTACTGAGACAAATCATCACTGTAACTACCCGGAACTGAAAATAAACTGTCTCATTGGACTCAAGGAGCCCAAAGCCATCTAAGGTGTATACTCATACACCCTACAGATCTCTGCATGATCATGCACAATATCTAATATGTCCAGACAGATAAAATAATAACTCTCTGTAAATGATCAATAATATGACCCAGGGTAACATCAATCTACTGCAAGTGTTTAGAGGTTAAGACATGATTTACAAATCATTCAAATAACAATTATAACAAGTAGTAATCATTTCACTAGTGATCTATCAACCAAATATATAGAGTTTGTTAATTATTAATTATGACTCAGACCAGACTTTCAAGACCATACTCACTTCATAGTTGTAATCAATTTGCTAGTGAAGGGTGAAGGCTAAAGATCAAAAGGCTAGACTAAAGGGTGACTCCCAACTTGACACTGTGACACTTTGGATATGGAAAGGGGATACTCACTTTAGCATATGCTAGACAAGCAATAACATAGGGGATGGCAGTGTCTCACAAATGAGTAAGTTACGTTCAGAAGTGTTTATTCACCTTGACAAATGCTCACAATCCAAATCAAATACAAGTGAGGCCAGCAATCTTTAGATATAACTTTTAAGAACCATTGCTTTTTGGGCCTTCGAGTTTCCATAGCCTTGATCCATGCATTTGTTACACAAATTTCTATTTATTAAAGATTCATGCTCCATGCGTGTTTAAAAAACACTTGTTAATGGGTTTTACATTTCATATTTCACGTTTACACTTCAAAGCCAATTTCATTCGGCTTGCCTTGCATTCATGTATGTTCAGAAACACTTCTTTTCATGAATGGGCTTTTCACAAGATATTCATTTCATTTCCATATACATTGTATTGATGGCAGCGCTATTTCTTTTAGGTTTAGCCAACACAACCTAGGCGACTCTGAGCTGAGACACAAATAAACATGGAAGCTTATCCAACACAGAGGCTACAGTGGGGAAAGGTCCTCCATGCCACAAGTCAAGTAGTAGGTCGGGATATAAACATAACTGGAAGGTAATGGATGGGTGGAGATAGTGAATAATGAGACCAACACTAGCAAGCCAAAGTATGGTGGGAATGACCACCTCTATTCTCCCTAAGGAGGGAAAAACCAATGAGTATGAGTCAAGAACTTCTAGGTCTAAGTAGGGACATACACATAATATCAATACAACCAGGTCCACATATTTATATGATCGCCAGATCATGACACTAAATGCTAAGACATGTCACAAGAATGACTATAAAAGCAATAATAACCATAACACAAAATAATATCTACTGAGCCATATACATGTAAATAACCAATCTAAACCAACATCTGTCCACTGAGAAACTGTTGTTGCAACTCTGGGCAATTCTAATTGTTCTGTAAATGACTAAATGGCTACATCAATCCTCGGATTTGAGTGTCCTGAAACTCAGTCATGGCATGGGAAAGTACTATAGTCCATCATCAAATAGTGATCCATCATAGATGCTCTCTCAGCATCTCATATGTAAGGGAATTGGCTGAAAAATTGTACTGGAATCTGAAAAATAAAATATGGTAGCCTGACTACTATATATGTGATAACAAGCTTGTTTCATTTCCTCTGTGATCAACCGAGGGAAAAGATTTAAAACCTCTAGAATTTCGTAGATGGGGTAACCTGGTGGTGCTGTGAATCTTTTCTTTGAACATATGGGTTGTGCCTCCTCTCATCCTTAATTTCTAAGATGGTATTGATGTTTCTCCTGTGTGATGCAAACCTATGGAAGTATTTTGTATTCTTGTCCCCAACTTCCAACCATAAGGCTCTGCTCTTAAGTTAGCTAATTTTTTCCTCCTGGGCTAAGAGAAGACTACGCTTTCGTTCTTCCATTCTTAACTGATTTAACTCATCCACGGAGAACACCCCTGTGGTGTTAGTACTATGAAGATTCTGGATTTTCTGCTCAATTTCCTTAAGCTCCTTCTGTTCTGAGTTTCTTTGATTACTTCCCCGTTCCTTTGAGAGTTTTTTAATTGTTGTTAGGTTCTCCATCATCTGAAACATGCACCCTTCTGTGGACTGAACCTCTGTTGGCTTCCATTTTTTCTTTACCAATTCCCGATACTCCTCATAATCTAGGCAGTTTGGATTGAACTTGAAAGGCGCGGGAGGTTTCTCCTCGGACCTGGAAATTGAAAGAGTAATTGGCCTATGATCTGACAACCCGCATGTTTCTACTGCAGTTTTAAACACTAGATTGTCTTGTATCAGACCTTCTGAAAGTAAGAATCTATCCAAACGTTTAGATATTGCTTGGTCCCCTCCTCTGTTATTCCTCCATGTGGGTTCTATCTGATTTCGTGGGAGGTCTATTAACTTCTTCTGATCAAATAAGGATCTAAAGAAATTGGCTAATGCATCCGAACGTGCATTTTTTCCCCATACTTCTCCCGTTATCATGGTTAGGTTCAGGTCCCCTGCCAAAATCAGGTTGTCATGATCCAAAGCTCCACTTCTGCTTACGGTTTCCCAAAGACTCCTTCTGTCATAAAAAGGGCCATAAACATTCAGGAAGTAAAACCAAGTCCCAGCTTCGAGATCTTCTAATTATGTTTCTAATGGGATCAGCCTCACTCTTCTGAAATCCCATAGATAGTAGATAGTCATCAATCCTGGAGTACCAAGCTCTAGGAGCTTGTTTGAGTCCGTACAAAGCTTTCTTCAACCTGCATACATGAGACTCCCTCCCATGTATCTCAAATCCAAGTGGCTGCTCAAGATAGACCTCCTCCTGTAGAACTCCATTGAGAAATGCGGTCTTCACATCCATCTGGTGGATCCTCCAACCCATCTCTGCTGCTATGGAGATCACTGCTCTGATGGAAGAATATCGTGCCACTGGAGCAAATGTCTCATCATAATCGACTCCCTCGATCTGTGAGAATCCTCTCGCAACAAATCTAGCTTTGTACTTCTCAACGCTGCCATCTGCAGCATGCTTTACCTTGTAAAGCCATCTGGAAGTCACAACTGACTTCCCCTCTGGTCTAGGTACAATCTCCCATGCATCATTCTTCATGATGGAATGGTACTCTTCCATCATGGCATCTCGCCAAACTGTATGCTGGGAGGCCTCCTCAAATGTAGCTGGCTCTGAATCACGAAGGGAAGCAATAAGAGCCATGTCATCTCTAACCATACCAAGCCTATCAGGCTCCACAACTGTCCTGATCCTCTCCTGAGGCCTACCAAATGCCTCTGCTTCCTTCAAGGTCTCCTGAAGCCACTTGGGCTTCCTCTTCCTTGAAGGCTGCTCCTCCTCATCTGATGGAGTCACTATATCAGAAGCTCCAATACCCCTAGGACCAGTCAATAAAGAACCTGTACCTGATGATGAAGTCACCTGAGGACTCAATCCTGTACCTGTACTCGTACCTGCACCTGTACCTGTGCCCGAACCTGTCCCTGATACTGTCCCTGAAGTACCAACTGTCTGAACCACTGAACCTGAAGACACTGTGCCTGTGCCCTGTGATCCTGCCCCTCCAGAAACCTGTGGACCTGTGAGCTGCTCTGAAGAAGCCCGCACTAACTGAGGTGTGGGAGCAGGTGCCTCCCCCTGCTCTAACTCTCTGGACTTCCGAAAGGCTCTATCCTCATCAAACTTTACTTCCCGGCGGACAACAACCTTCCGCGAACAAGGTAAGTAAATCCTGTAGACCTTTGAAGTCTCATCGTATCCCACAAAGATACCTCTCTCAGCGGTGGGATCGAACTTCGTCCTCTTCTCAGAAGGGACGTGAGAGTATGTGAGCGTGC
>LPNX010359252.1:18789-62745 GCA_001517045.1 Pseudotsuga menziesii | reverse complement strand
GACCTAAATCCCGTAATTCCGAAAGGAAGGATCATTGGTAACTCTGTAAAGACCTAAATCCCGTAATTCCGAAAGGAAGGATCATGTTGATGTTTTGATGATAATGATGTTTTTATGATGATGATGACGTACTGATTGAAAGATCAGTGTATGATGATGATGATGTACTGATCGAAAGATCATAGTGTGATGATGATGATGTACTGATCAAAAGATCAGAGCATGATGATGATGTACTGATCGAAAGATCAGAGTATGATGATGATGAGGTACTGATAAGAGTATGACGATGATGATGTACTGATCGAAAGATCAGAGTATGATGATGATAACGTACTGATCAAATGATCAGTATGTGATGATAACGACTTACTGATCAAAAGATCAGAATATCATGATGATGATGCTGTTTGAGAATTGAAGTATGATTATGGTGTTGATCACGATGGTACCGATCAAGTTGCTGATCGAAAGAACAAAATGCTGAAGAAGTTGTTGCTGATCGAAAGATCAAAGTGCTGAAGATGTTGCTGATCAAAATGCTGAAGATATTGTTGCTGATCGAAAGGTCAAAACGCTGAAGATGTTGCTGATCAAAATGCTGAAGATATTGTTGCTGATCGAAAGGTCAAAACGCTGAAGATGTTGCTGATCGAAAGGTCAAAGTGCTGAAGATGTTGCTGCTAATTGAAAGGTCTAAGTGCTGAAGATGTTGCTGAAGGTGTTGCTGATCAAAAGGTCAAAGTGTTGAAGATGTTGCTAATCAAAAGGTCAAAATATGCTGATGCTGATCAAAGAGTTGTTGTCGTTGAAAATTGAAGACGAAGACTATATGATGTTGAAAAGCTTCCAATGATTTATAGATGTATTACCCTGATGATGTTGATGATGTCCTCTATCTCTCTCCTACTATTGTTGTTGTTGATGTTGTTGTAGAATACCCTTCTCGTTAAGGGGGAGTGTTGAAATATTGTAACTTCGAAGAATATTCTATATGTATCTTTTGTGGTCCCCGATGGTCCTACTGGGAGAACCACTTGTATTATCTTGTACCCCAATGCTTCTAATCGGAAGAACTAATAAGAGTCATGAGGTTTTCCCCTCTAATTGTAAAGGTGGGTCATTAGCACCCCAGTGTGGTTACTTGAGCCTACATGTGTAACTCGAGCCTACATGTCGGATGAGTTAATTGAAGTGAACGGATGAATATAAATAGAGGTGTAGCTCTCCTCATTTGGACACACACTCTCACTTGTGTAGTGCAATAGTGGAGAAGAGAAGTAGCCGGAGAAGGAGGAGGATCAGGCTTTGATCTCCTTACCGGTTTTATCTTTTATCTTTTTGGGACATCTATATTGAGGAAGCTTTTGCTGGGTTTTTCCCTTTAGGGTTTTCCTAGGATAAATATTTGTGTTCCTTTTGTATGGTTGTGATTGTCTATCTTTCAGTGATCCTGTTTATATGCTTTTGTTATAAAAATGAAATGAAATACTGATGTCTTAGCTAAGCATATGAAAATTTAACAGTATCAGTATTTGTGAAAAAATATCTTAGACAAGGCTT
This sequence comes from Pseudotsuga menziesii, assembly GCA_001517045.1. NCBI lineage: Eukaryota > Viridiplantae > Streptophyta > Pinopsida > Pinales > Pinaceae > Pseudotsuga > Pseudotsuga menziesii. Next base: position 61,182 of record LPNX010359252.1, on the reverse strand, counting down.
GATTTTGTTTTGGATGGTTGTGCATAACCTTTTTTCATAGTTAAAATGTTTATAGTTCTTATTAAAAAATAAAAAGAAGCAAAGAGTCACCTTGGGACATTGAGGATTCAATGCCGTGAACAAAAAAAAGTAGATAAAAAATAGTTTTGTCGATGCATAACATTTCCTAATTATGATACTCAACCACCTTATTAACATATTTTCCACCAAATCTTTGCTAACAAATGAACAAGAGAACAATGGAAACTGAAAGAATGATAATGCAAGAATTTATTAGACTTTATATACCAAAATCTTAATGAAAGAATATTTGGTTGATATCAATTATCATTATTCAGACCCTAAGTACAAAAATAAATACCTTAGTTATGATTGGATGACATAATTCATGTTAAGAAGTCTAGGCCTAACAGATGTGGGTTATGCAAATCAGATTCTGAATCGATAGATCACACCTTCGTTACTTGTCCTTTTGCTCGTGTTGTCCGAGAATTTCTTAAAATTCGTTATAAGATATTTTTTCCTTGGGAGGAACTGTCTCTTATGGATAACCTACGTTGTTGGTTGAAGCTGGACCGAGACTTACTCTACTTACCTTTATTCTATATCTGAAACTTATGGTTGTCCCGAAATCACAATATTTTTTAGGACAACAATATGGTAATTGAATCCATTTTTTTTTGTATTCTTGAACAGGTTAAGTCATTCCCTATTGCAAACTACAAAAAGGATTATAGAGATATTGGATCAAACCCACTTAGTGATTATCCTTATGGCTTTTTTTATGACGCAGGTGTTTTGGATTTTGGCGGTGCAAGATCTATTCTTTTTATCAGTTGCGCCCATTTATTTCATTTAGAAATGGGTTATGGAGTCAGCACTACCACCATAGCTGAACTGCTTGCCCTTTGGGATCTTCTATACTTTGCAGTGGCTATAGGTATTCCCAGCCTTCATGTTTTTGGGGACTCTTTAGTCATTATAAAATGGGAAAATTCTGAGGCTGGGATCTCGAATCTTGATTTGGAACACTGGTGTAACCCTATTGTTGAGGTCAAAAACTCTTTCCTTACCTTACACTTTCAACATGTATATCAAGAGCACAATAGGAGTGGTGATGATTTATCAAAGCAAGCATTCTATTTAGCGTCAGACCTTCTCTCCTTCTCGGAATTTTTTGAAGGAGTTGTTATTGGGGGAGGCTCCATTCAACTCTTTTAAGGAGATTTTAGTTTTGAGTGGCTTACCCATCTTACTTTGTGTAGGATGTGATTTTTTTTGTTCTTTTGCCACATAATTCAGTTGAGAGGATCTCTCGATCCCCCCAAGGGGATAAGGTTCTTTCTCTCCCCTTGTGATTCCTTCGATATGATCTAAGGGATCTTTATGTTCTCTTGTTGGTTTAGTCTGATGGGTCTTCCAAGATGGAGTTTGGGATGATATCTATGTTTCCTGTATGGTTCTAATATTTTTTTATCCCTGGAAGTTTTGTTACCTACTTTTTGTATTGGCTGCAAATATTTTGGGCTAGCTACTGCATGATACTTGTATCTTGGTTACATCTTTTGTTACCTTTGATTCTTATGGAATATGAAGGAACACTGATCTTTATTCTTGAAAAAAAGACTTTAAAAAAATTATTGGTAATGAGTAATTGAGATGATAAGTTGTAAATGAAAGGTCACCAGTTCAAATCCCCCATGGGTACTTACAAATTAAAAAAAAATTAATTAAACACAGACAAAGGATTAGAAAATATAGTATATACCATACCTCAAAAATTAATAAAAACACAAAAAAATTATATTTCCAAATACATTATACTTCAAATTTCCTTAAAACCTTCTAGGAAAGGTTGTCTGAATCGCTGAAGATGTGCAAAAATGGGTAAATATGACACGGTGGCAATGGGGTAATTTTTAGTGACGAAATTTTGCAAATTGGCTATTTTTTTGGTTTTTTTCCAAAAATAAATTCGCTATTTGGTGTCTAATATCGCCTATATTTACATAAAATATGTTTTTTTATCATAATATTCACCAAAATTTATACATTTCGGTGTTAATTTTATGTTTCATATTTAATATTCGCCTACCAATCTATAAACATGTTTATTCAATCCAGAACAATTGCCTTGAATACTATACTTAAGTATAATATTAGAATCCTTAAAAAATACCTTGGAGTGCATCCAATGGAAGAAGTATCAGTCTCAAAGCCTTTTCTAAGCTGGGAAGCAAAGAATAAGTACTGTCATAGCCCCAAGTGTTTTACTGATGTTTTTTCTGTATTTTGTTAAATTTACAGCTTATCAGGGTGTATCCCTCTTATAACATGGTGATGTCTAGGAATAAACACAAAAACTTTTGCACAGATAAGGTAATTGTAGTTATGGTTGTATCAGTATTTGTGAAAACAGATCTTAGGCAAGGATTCATTTTGTTTTGGATGGTTGTGCACAACCTTTTTTCAAAATGAAATTGTTTATAGTTCTTGTTAAAAAATAAAAAGAAGCAAAGAGTCAACTTGAGACAATGAGGATTCAATGTTGTGAACAAAGAAAAAGTAGATACGAAATAGTTTTTTAGATGCATAACAATGCCTAATTATGATACTTGACCACCTTATTAACAATTTTTCTACCAAATCTTTTCCAACAAATGAACAAGACAACAATGGAAACTGAAAGAATTATAATGCAAGAATATGTTAGACAATATATACAAAAATTATAATGAAAGAATATTTGGTTAGTATCAATTATCATTATTCAGACCCTAAGTACAAAAATAAATGACTTAGTTATGATTGGATGACATAATTCATATTAAGAAATATTACATAACATCATTCAAAATCATGGAGGTTAAATATGTTTGCAAGATCTTCCTACATTGACCCTTTACTATTCCCTCTAGTTGCAACTTAATGGCTTCCTCCTCTCAACGAGTTTGCCCTATGTCACGAATTGTGGTCCCTACACAGTTTCTCGTGAGCTCAATGCCCTACCTAGCGTGTTGCACATGTGCTTTCAAGTTTCATTATTTCATGGTTTCACCATTCATCGGCTTCCAAACTCAGTTGCAGCCCAGAGGTTCTCGCTTTTTATAATATCAACGAAAAATGTCTACAGCTAGAGGTTGGTGCCATGGTTCTTATGGAGGTTGAGACTCGAGACTTCGAATCTTAGGGATGCTCACCACTCCAATGTTGTGCTCTCAATCCTATGATAACATTATGATTTAGGACTCAAGAGTTAAAGGTGAATGGGTTATATAGGAGCTAGTTAACATTATACTTTATGTGCCAAAAAATTGATGGAATCCTCCTATGAGTCCTCCCAATTTCGAATGTATATTCATTTCTCATTTAATGGTCTATACCCAGGCAAGTGATCCACATTTAATTTGATAATTTGGTATGATAGAGGAAACTACGAAAAGTGCAAGCAAGCTGCAACTAAATGGGGCTAGAGTCTGGGCCGAAATCCTCCTTCGATATGGTGAAATCCTCCTTAAAATGTGAATTAATTTTAGGTTTAATGGAGTTTGATAGACTTGATACAATGAAAATTTGAAATTTTCCTCACAATGCGAACTAATAACTAGGTGGAGTCTAGGTATAATTATTAGGTAAGTTTTAATAATATTGCCACCTGTCAAAATATGATTTAAAAATTAAGTCACCCTTCATGGACGATGGGTAATAAAAACATTTAACAATATTTGATGGTCAAGATGCTCTTTGATAGGCATTTTTCTTTTCAAATTCCATCTTTGCTTGGGAGGATGGCCTTGAATAACACTATCAAAATACCTCCATGGAATTTCATAGTCCAAGGCTTGCATAACTAGGCATCCAACATGCTCGACCTAAATCTAAGATTTATATTTAAATTCCCATTTCATTTCCAAATATGTAATCACCTCAAAGGAGGAATATATTTCTCTTGAAAAATGCTAATATTTCTAGCCCACCAAACATAATAAACGAAATGACTAGGAATTGATTTAAAGCAGGCCATTGGAGAAACCGTCATCTTATTCTGAAAACACTCCAAACATGAATTGGACCAGAGAGATTTAAGCTTCAATTTCCATATGATGATTGAGCTTACTTCTTCAAAGTAAAGACAATTCACACAAAGACACTCTATAGATTCAACTTTGGACTTGCATAATGAACATCAGTTTGGCCCAGAACAACCCCTCTTAAGGTAATTATCCCATGTGAGCAATTTATTTTTTAAGGCCAACCATAGAGTTATTTTTTACTTTCATCTCTTGTTATTATTTCATAAGAGAGTTATTTGGATGAGGTAGGTGTCATTCACATTCCTATTTCCTATTGAAGCTTAGTCCTTGAGATGAACCCTAATAGTGTAACCTTTCCTCCCCCTCTCTCAGATGTAGGCCTTGTTATTCAAAGTTTGTTGGGAGAAGCTCGGTCCTAAAGAAATTTGATCGATGGCATTAATCCTTTAGAGTATCAAAGTCTCATCTCTTCTAATCATTTTCCATGCAAGGATATCTAGGAATATCCCCTCAAGGATTCCCTTCTAGATATGACCTGATGTCCAAGTCCAAAAAATAAGATACATGGACATGGACGCAATTATTTTATAATACCTAGAAGTCTTTACATGTCACGATAGTCTTTCGTAAACACAAATCAATGGGTAGGAAATGCCTAAGGGAATTGGAACACAATAGCACAAACCAAGTTACCCTTCTTGGCAGCCTTGAATCTACCTAACTTAGCTAAGTTAACCAATGACCAAATGTTGCACAATCCTAGTTGGCCCTTGGTCCCCATGAAACTCCCTTTCGATACACCTAAGTTTGAGGGGAAATATGGAGATGACCTTGCCACACATGTCATAACATTCCATATTTGTTGTCCGTCCAACTCATTGATGGAAAATAACATTAGGCTTCGTCTCTTTTAGAGAAAAATAACTGGGGTAATTGACAAATGTTACATTGCACTACCACACGCTTCTTTCCAAAATTTAAATGCAATTGCAATGACATTCTTAAATCATTTTCAATTGTTAGAATGTTATGATACACACATTGAGCTTTTGACATCCTTTAGATATGATAGATCCACATCTCAGATCACATACACGAGTGACGAATAAGGTGTCACCTTATAAAAGCTCAGATTCCTGATGAATTTTTAGTAAATTGGTTTATAAAGTGATTGCAACCATTCATTGCGAAAGGCATAGGTCTCTCCAGGGGTCACGTAGGAGAAAAAAAACAATAATCAAGGCCCACCAATTGGACATGGTTTATTCGCAATATCAAACATTTTATGACATTCTTCCCATTGCTTCTAGAGAAGATGTTGATTCGACACAAACTAAACCTGAACCACATATTGACGGTGTGATTGGTTCAATTGAGAATGCCACAACTAGTTATGTTTCCACTCAAATGAGACAATTGTCCTTAAATGTACCTGCAATTGTGCAAGCCAAACCTAATAATCCATCTACCAACCTACCCTCTGATGTTTTTCCAGTACAAACATCTAATGCAAAAGGAAACCAACAACTTGGAGGGAAGAAGCAAAATAAAAACAAGAAGAATGGGATTAAGGGAAGCATTAATAATGCAAACAATATCAATAATGTTGGTGGGGACAAGAAGAAAAAGAGGAAGGCAAAACTATTGTGCAAATTGTGCGGAGAAGATCATTTAACTCACCAATGTCCCAAATTGGAGGCGACTCAATGTTTATTAGCACAATAGGAACCTCCCAACAACTATCTGTCTTGACCAACCCATTTCTTCCACAACATTAGCAGATGATTGTTGGAACCCCTAAAATCATGGAGCATCCTCTCAAGGGGAAACACAGGGAAATTCAACGAATGAAAATGTTTATATGTGTGAACGAGAGGTGAACATCCACACTATAGCTCAAAATTATGACACATTTATGTTTGGGTCCAAATGAAAGGATGCTCTTGAACTCGAAATGACTAATCCTCTGCACATTGAAAATCCAACCAATGACACAATGCCTCACATACCTACATGCATGCTAAAGCGGAGTACATGTAGTCTTGATGCACATGTCACCCAAAACCATAATAAAGTTAAAGGTTTGTCCCAATATCCATGTGCAATGTCTAAAGTAGAAGTTCTCCAAACCTGTCCTATGCAATAGAAAATTTTGTGAATGGAAATAAGAGCCTAAGATCCCTTGTACTCTTAGCTTATGACATTTTACTTGCATAAGTGGAAAAATCACTTACCTCTTCATGCTATGTTTCAGATCCCGGTTTCGACTAGAGGGTCAAATATTTTCAGGACTGTAGTGGATGAAGGGGCCCCCACATGTGGTATGTCCTTGTTGTATTGGCAAGCTATAGGATCGTCAGAGACTATTCCATCAATAACCATGTGGAAAGCATTCAACGAGCATATATTTAAACCTCATGGAATTATTTTAACTCCGCTAATGGAGCTTGGGGGAAAGTTGTGACCATGGAGGTGTAAGTCACTACGCTCCACTAGATTATAATCTCCTATTAGGTCATAGGCGGTAGTCTCTTCGACTTTTCGAGTGATTATATTTCCACATGATTGTCACAATAGATAAACTATCATTTTGTATAAATGTTCCTTTAGTTGTCCACTCCACAAGGGCTTGTGAAATGCTGGAGTGGGAATGTACCCTACCTTGAAGGGAACTTTCAACCAAGCCCCAACCAACCTGAATGATAATGTTGCCTTGATACACGTGATATCTTTGGTTGCCACTAATTCCTTGGTAAGAGTATGTCACTACAGAACGTCGCATTTTGAAGATTTTTGGATAGTGTCGAAACCCACTCAGGGACCCAATTTTAAAAAGGAAGATTGCTTATGTGGAAGAGTGCAATTAATATAACATAACCATTTGGGATATTAATTATTTACCTTGTCAAGACCCCTTGGAAATGGTTTTTCCTTCTGACGAATTTATATTAGAAGCTATTTCTCTAGAGGAAAGATTGTGGAAATATATGCACCAACATGCATCATTTTTACCTATCAGGAATGGATTAAATATTGACGAGAAAAGAGTTATCAAACCATAAACTATGGATTGACATGTGAGTCCTCTTGCTACTTATGAAGTACATGCAAAGGGGAATATGGATAATATTTCCAAAACCATCCCCAAACATATTTCCAGAACTCCCAAATTTATTAAATATGTCTTTATCATTGCATATTGTTCACCATAAATGATATAAATTTATACTGCACTATTTAAAGAATAGAGAGACATTTTCTCCTGGTCTTATGAAGAGATTCTAGGAATCAATCCAAACATTTTTGAACACGAGATAAAAACATATCACTTTGTTAAGAAGGTTTAGTAGAAACTATGACCTGTTAACCCTAGGAAGGTTGTTGTTGTCAAGGCAGAAGTGGAGAAAATTCTCCGCGCTGGTTCCATCTATCTCGCAGCACTAATTAAATGAGTGTCCGACTTGGTACCCATAGATAGAAAACAAGTCAACATTAGAGTGTGCACTGACTTCAGGGACCTAAACCTTGCACGTTCTAAGGAAAAATATCTTACCCCACTAATTGACCAGATTATTGATGAGTGTGTTGGGAATGTGATCTTCTCATTTATGGATGGGTTTTTAGGATATACAGATTTTCCTAGAAGCTCAACATAAGACTATATTGATATGTCCCTAGGGAAATTTCTCTTACAAGAAGATGCCATTTGGTCTGAAAAATATTGGAGCTATGTTGTATGCTTTTCACTACATAAAAATTAACGTTGAAGAATACTTAGATGACTCGACAACTAAATATGCAAAGAAATTTGACTATCCAAAACGCCAATTTATTACATGATTCATTTGAATCAATGATAAGTGCATCTTTTGTGTCATTTCAGGATGTTTACTTGGTTTCATCATCTCTAAGAATGTCATTTAGGAATCAATGATAGTTCAATTGCCTCCCCCACACAACTTGTGTCAATTACAAATTCTTCAAGGAAAGACTAATTTCTTGTGATGCTTCATCACTAACTACCCTGAGATCAAAAAAGGTTTTATGTGTCTTCTAAGGAAGGGGGTCCCTTTTATTTGGGATGATCATGTTCAAAGGTCTTTTAATGCATTGAAAGAGGAACTAGTGTCTTCCCCATTGTTGAGTCCATTTTTCTATAAGATTTCCTTTTGCATCTAGCGGTGTCTGAGTCAACCATTAGAATAGTCTTGGTTCAAGGGGATGATATACACCAGGAACATGTGGTTAATTATATAAGCAAAAACTTTCCCGATCATGAACTAAGGTATTACCATGTTGAAAAGATGGTGTTAGCAGTCGTTCATGCAATGCAAAGACTTCATCATTATATTAAACTAGGATGAAAAACTATAGTAGAAGACATCAGTCCCTTTCAACATATTTTGTCTTGACGCATAGTCAATGGCAAATACAATAAGTGAATTTTGATTCTAAAAGATTTTGACCTAGGATTTGTGTCAACAAAATCAAATAAATCTTTGGCATTTGACAAACTTATGTTGAAGCTCCCTAGAGAAGGTGAGGAATTAGTAGAAAATTAATCATTATATGATGAACACATTTTTCTCATCGACTCAAAATACCCTGGTATGGAAACATCTTGGTATACCTCCAAACCTAGAGGGTCCCATCCCATTTCTCTCATGATAATCGATGTTGTTTTTGTCACCAAGAAAAAATACTATCTTATTAAAGATGATACTTTCTATTGTCGAGAAATTTATACAATACTTAGATGTTGTCTAACTCATGAAGCAGTTGAGAAAGTTTTAAATGATTGTCACAGAGGAACATATGGCAGTCACTTATTAGGGCTTGCTAAAACCCAGAAGATTTTGTGTTAGATATTTTTGGTTGTTGATATTCAAAGACCATGTTGAAGCAGTTAAGAAGTGTCACCCATGTCATATGTTTACTAGAAATATGCACGCACACCTTGCTCCACTACATCATGTTATCATTGTCGGTTCCTTCACAAAAATGGGGGATATATTACACAACTTATAACTTGACATTGATAAAATTCCATAAATACATTATTGTGGTTGTGTACTAATTTAATAAGTGGGAAAATCTATGCATCCTTTACATGTGATGGTGAATCAACAACGCATTTTATATTTAACCCGATTATAGCCCGATTAGATATTCCCAGAGAGATTGTCACTTACAATCGTAGTCACTTTCATAATAGGGAGATGATAGAATTAGTTGAAAAAATTGGGTTTTGACAAGACTTCTCTTCACCATACTATCCACAAGCAAATGGGCAAGTGGAGGCAGCCAATTAGTCCTTGAAAACCACATTCCAACAGACGTCAAGTAAGAGTAAGAACAATTGGCACATCATGTTATACCCTTCTCTTCGGGCATATCAGACTCCAGTGGATATTGCAACAAGTGTCAAGGTTTTCCCTTTTCCATCTCATTCATGGAGTCAAGGATGTACTACCAATTGAATGTGAGATTCTCTTATTAAAATTAGCCATTGAGGTCCTACCTTATACTAGTAAACTAAATGAGCGCCTAGTCTTCCTTGAACAATTAGGAGAACATAGAAGGGACACCGCTATTGCAAATGAGGCACATAAAAAGCACGTCAAAGCTCAATATGATAAGTTGGTTCATCCTCATGTCTTCTCTAAAGGAGACATGGTATTATGTTACGATCATGGCCATGATGAACTAGAATCAAGGGAGTTCAACTAAATGTTGCTTGTTCCTTACATTATGAGGCGAGTCTTGAATAAAGGAGCCTTTGAATTAAAATATTTTGAGATAAATGTGCTTGGTGGGACCAGAAATGGTATCTACTTGAAGAGATATTATGCCTAGACGACAACACTTGGGAAATGCTTGGACTTGTTGTATTATAAGTAGAATAGTTTGTTTTTCCTAACTATTATTGTCACTTTCATTTTCCACTCATTTTTCTTTGTGCTCGATTGGAAGATTTCATTAGAAACACCTGTATTTGTCACTTATGCAAATGGTGCTAACCATAATACCCAAAATGCAACATCAACTGCTTATGTGATTTACTCTCCCCTGATTCAAATGGTAAGTTCAGGAGGGGTATTCCTTGGATCGACAACCAATAATTTTGTTGCATACATTGGAGTGATTGAAATGTTGCTTGATTCCATGTCACATGGTATAGAGAGTTTAGTAGTCCACTTGGACACACAATTGGCAATGTCACAACTTAATGGGTTGTATCATGACTGTGATAGTGACCCATGTATTTTAATAAGTTACCTATGGGTGCATCTTCATGAAAGAAATTTTGATTTCATTTCATATGTACACATTCCAAGGATATTGAATTTATTAACTGATGAATTATCCAATTATGTTTTATATCGTTGTTTGACACACTGATAATCAAGAACATTAGTATACAAAAACACACATCTTTAAATAGAAAAACAACTAATATTTTTTTATTAATAATATAGGACATCCATCGAGTTCAAAATACAAAAGGAGAAGCCATCTAGCTTCATCGTATACAAAAATGGAACTTAGGGGTCTCTATACAAAATGTATCATCATGCCAACTCTATCCCTCTAGTGTAGGGTACATAGTATGGTAGGTAACCACTAAGGAAGATACTCAAAGGGTATCTAGACCCATACTCTTGGAACTCCAACAACCTACCTCTATAAGTGCTCTAGTAGTACCTCTACTCGAGCCATGGGGACTCGGTTGTTCAACCTTCCAAGTTCCCCTCTAAAGTATCAAGCACTACAAAGGGGTCAACATCATCCATACCTTCCTTATCTTCTTATCGCCTCCTCCTATGACGAGGGCCTTTCGTTCGAACTATAGCATGATCTAGAAGATGAAAATTTGTTGCTAGATAAGTCTCTAAAAGAATATCATATATACATGAAAACCGATAAAAATATATATCTCTTCAATAAAACATAAAAAATGAATATCTTCAAAATAAAATAGTTCCCCGTGTTTCCCTAGTGTGCACATGGAGGAAAAGAAAACACTAGGTCTTGATGGAATTCCATTAGCTCATAAGTATAGTCATTAATGGCTATGATTTGAGAATGCCACCAATCAAAGAACTCATCATTGAAGGTGTGTAGGACTTGTCGGCCTCCAAGCCTCCTCATCATGTCACCCCACACACTTATACGTGGCTCCCTTAAGTCATAAGGAGGAATAATAAAGTGTGGGCACGTAATAGGGAATCTCTCTAGGACTCAAGGAAACCAAAAGGGTCCCATAACCAAACAACCAAAGTCTACCTTTCATATTGTGTCAACTAAGACCTCATGTTGCTCAACAAGGATGATCACCAATCATAAATAGTAGGAAACATGCACTCATTGGCATAGTACATCTAGTTCTAATAATCCAAGCGAGGATAAGCTAAGCCATATACCCTCGTCACACTGAGGACGATGATCTTCATCCCAATATCTGTAATCTTCTCAACATGCAGCTGATCTTCTCAGCTTTGATACTATAGTATTTGTCCACATAATCCCAAATTGTAAAACCTCTCTAAGGTCTTGTCGTGAGGTTCACCTCCCCTCCATGACGCGATATTTTGGTAAGGACGTAAATATCCTCAATCTCTATATTTAGGTAAACCCCATTCACAATATTGTATGAACATGTTAAGTAGCCTAAATTGGGCGCTAATATCCTCATATCGAAAGAATTTCAACACCACATTGTTGGTGAACTCCCAAATTCCAATACATGTTGGTCTATAAATTCATGATGTCATTATCTATGAATTCATGATGTCACTATCTCCATTCGGTAGCCATGGGAAAGTCCTACAAAGAGATTTTTCAAAAATTAGTAAGGAGTTTTGAATTTTTGTGGCTAATCGACAATGTATGCACCTTACAATGGTGGAAACCACGTACAGGGCAAGTTGTACATGAGTAACAGTTGGGACATGTGCATACGTACACGCCCCATCTGACTGCTACCCTTGTATGCGTAGTTTTAATTTTCAAAACTAAAATATACACCTACAAAACAACAAAATTCAATATGAAAACATAAAAAAGAAAGATAAGGGACCCACTTAAAACATAGCGGTGATGGCGTCTGATTCCGACAAGTGACGATCCCAAAATTTTGATTTGAAAATCAAGGGTATGTTGGTTAATTTTATTAATTTTTTTTAAATTGTTAAAAAAATGAAAATTTGAGCCATTATAAATTTTTTCACATGAAAAAATTATTAAGCAAAGTGGCTAAATACCCTCTTATTTTTGGAAAATGTTACTGATGGTACTACTTGATAACTATTGTTGGATAAAAATAAAGTGGCGCTATACTATATTTTCACTCAGGATCACACTTTTATGTCACATGAATTATTAAGCAAAGTGGCTAAATACTCTCTTATTTTTGGAAAATGTTACTGATGGTACTACTTGATAACTATTGTTGGATAAAAATAAAGTGGCGCTATACTATATTTTTACCCAGGACAACACTTTTATGTGGTTAAAAAGTAATATTGTTTCTAACTAGTATATATGATAGGTTCACTCTTCCTGCAGATATGTATTATTAATTTTAAGACGATATTAACTTTAGGATCCATGTTCATTAGATTGCGACATTATCCTTTTACAATGAAGCATCGTAATTAATGAACAAAGCCACCTTGAAATGTGGGCACCTTAGTTAATTCCTCGTTAATATTATGTTGCCTATGCTTAAGATATATATTAGGTTGAGAAGTCCCTTGTATCCCCTCCATGACTATACCTTGAAGCCACATTTTCTCTTCTTCATATCCTTGATCGCCATTACCTATAGGATCTCCCACAATTTTTGTTTTAGTCGTGTTGTTGCACTACATACCATTGCTTGCATTAGATGAACCTAATGCATTTTTCATTTGCCACTCATTACTCACAACTCATGCATTCTCATTAGCCATAAGCCCTTGCATTTATTGTAGCTGCTACTAGAAACCATGACTGGAGGAGACAACTCATATGATCGTCAACTTCTTGCACATCCCTTTTTTTTATTTTTTATTTTGCATAGGTATGTTCCATACACTTGGAAATTAGATGCATGCCATGAGACAATTTTCTTGTCCACTGTAATATAACATTATTTTATTATATTTTCATGCTTTATAATATGAAAAAGACACTAAAAATGCAATATTTAAAAAAAAAATGATAGGGGGGAAAGATTTTGATCTCATATGAATGTCCTAAGCATGACAATCATGTTACCTTTGAACATAACACTTGTTTGATGTCCATCTTCATAGATGGGTAGTAGTTGTGGCCATAGAAACAAAACCATGATTTGGGTCCTATCACTCATTCAGTTGGTTACTCTTTCAATCGCTATAGAGCAATCTTCATTGCCTCATGCATTGTCGTTTGAATATAATTTTCGTATCCACAGGTCATCGTTGTTGCTCAAGTCACATAATGTGTTGTTTTCTTTTTCAAAGGAAGTCTTAGTCTGAGTCATCCATTCCTCATAATCCATGTCTTTACATGTCATCCTTCCCTATTGTCAAAATTGTTTTCAGTATCATCTCATCTAGTGTTCGGACTTGTGCTAGTGTAGAGGTCCCCAGTGACTTCTTACTGCAAGGTCACTTCTCATAGACTTATACACACTAATTTGAGGAGTTGACCTAGAGTCATATCACCCTATATTCATCATTGATAGATGTCCTTGCACTCAATAGATGACAACACATCATTGGTCATTGATTGAGTGGTTTCCCATCACGTTCAACATCAAGACATCTATTCACATTTTGGGACTGGTGTTGTACCTTGGGTTCCATTTTCATCATTTATGGAAGCCCTCACTCTTGTTAATGAATTAATTCATTGGTCATTACATAGGAGTTCTCTTTCATGTGCTATTCACATGGAGTGCATGTGAGAGACGTACTCGATGGTCCTTCTAGAAAAACTTTGTCCAAGTCCTTTTCAAAGTCAAATTAGTTCATGATATTTCCTCGTGTTTGATGACATGGGGATGCCCTAATGCCTCCCTTCTGATAGATCTCTTCCAATTGACCTCAACACATTCTTCTATAGTAACAGGATCTAGAGTCTAGATAGTACCTTGGAGTTTACAGTCGTTAATGGAAAATTCCCTTTATATCAGGCAGTGGGAATACATCAATGTCTCCTGCTTGATGGATTATACAAGTGTTCGACTTCAAGACGTCTATTCACACTTGTCAGGATGTATTAGATACCTTGGTGCCCATTATCATAATCGATTGGTTGCCTCATGTTTTTTAATAGTATACAACAAGGATTGGTAATCAAACAATGTCCTCCATGTTCGAATATAGATCATCTATTCACATGAGCAAGACTCATAGCCCTTTTTGGTGGTTTGGATGGAAGACCTTGGGACAACAATAACACTACCACATTTTGATATTTTTTGATTTGCAAAATATTTCCTGATACCCTATCTCACATTGGTACCCCACAGGATAACCAACTACCAATTTATCATCATGGTCGATTGTTCTCATATATACTAAGGCATAGATCCAATGTGTATCTATTCGTGGCTATAATATTTTGACATGTATCCATTGTGTATCATCTTTGTGGCCATTATCCATCAGATTACATTCGATCCATGGATCCATTGTGTATTCTTTTTGTGGCCATGATTTTGCATTCATTATATGTCATGGATCTGCAATGTACTTTGATTTGGAGGCCATGTTCCTTTCACACCTGATCAAGGGAATACTTTCCTCAAAAAGAGAGTGTTTTGACACTAGGTTTTCAGTTGTAGGTTGCCTTACATATCCAATATCGGTGAATCACACTTAGGCCCATTGATTAAGATACCAGTTGATTTATAATGCATTTTGACCTTTTGATTCTCCTCTAACCTCATACATTAAGGGAATTTGTTATAACATTAATTTAATCATTGATGCTCAAAAGCATCCTACACACCCCTAATACATCAAATTGAGATAAAAACCCTTCAAAAAAATATTTTTGGGATTATGTATGCACCTAGTCAGTGAGTAACATATGTATACATGTTTTACCCTTGAGCAACATACGTACACCTTATGAAATTCAAAAAATAAAAAATAAAAAGGAATTTCCACATATGGTTTGGATAGTTGGAGTTCGTTATGGTCTTAGTTACACCTAAACCACTTACATCAAAGTATAAAACAAGCCTAAAATGGAAGGATGGGGACTAACCATCACTAGAGAAAGTATACGATGGAGAAATAGAATCAAGAGTGTGCCTCAAGACTTTTACAATAGCCTTCCCTCAGTCCCTCATTCATGTTGAGTCATCCTTGTTCTTGAGAGTTAGTGGGGATAATCATACTTAATCCCTTTTACTCATCGCCTGAAAAAGTTCGTGGAAGAAGTCTTGTTAGTGGCGCAGGCGTGAAAGATCCAAACTAGTTACAAAGACACTTCCTGGAGAGTCAAGTATACCTTATACATTTCAATTTTGTCTCTTGAGTAATATGAGATCACTCTTCTTGCCCCCCCCCAAAGCATTCTTATTTGTATTGTAACTTGTTTATGTAGGATGTTTTGATTTATTGAACTATTATAGAGTGTAATGTTCCGTTAATGATAAATAGGGAATTTAGTGAGGACATCTAATACCACGAAGAAAAAGGAATATTTATTTAGTATTATTAAGTCATCAATATAGTAAGAAGGCCATCAAAGTTAGTATCATAAAGCAGGTGGAGCATGAATGCCTTATTTATTCAGTTAAATCCAACATGAAATTAGAATTGTATGCATGCAAAAGTGATGCATAGAACCTAAAAGTGACATGCAAACCCTAAAAGTACATGCTAGGCAATTTAACAAGGGTTATTGAACCAAAGGAGCTATCTATGATTATTATTGTTGATTTGGAGTTTTTGAGCAGCAACAGCAGCAACAGTTGGGGTTGAAGATGATGTCTTCAGCTAACAAGGGTTTCGACAGTGAAATATATCTGCCCTAATCTCTTTCAGGGTAGGCCATCTAGGTCTACTATCGACATTCACTGTGTGCTTCCATAATCAATGATCCAACATCCACATAACATCTATTTGTAGGTTCACATTTTGTAGCTGGGCAATAGCTGGAAAACCCCTGGAGGAATCGTTGGGACCCTTAAGCCCATTTTTTCCTTTGCATGTCACCACCATTTCTCTCAGTAGGATTAACACATCATATTGGGTGATCATCAGCTCATTTCCTGCACATACAGGGCTTCCAACAATAGATTCATGGGGAAGAGGAGACGCCACCCTCTCAGAGTAGAACAATTCACTAGGTAAGGGAGGGAAAAATTCTGCATGCGACCACCATTCTCTCTAGTAGGTGAAGACCAACATCTCAAAAAAAAATTAGTAGTATCGGGCACCTCCTCCTCCAAAAACGTCATTATCTTCATTAAGAAGGTACACATGTAGCTGGGCATCAAACTGAGGAAAGCAACACTATATTTCGGCACAACTTGCATGCAACATATCTCCGGAGTACTATTAACGTATTTATCAATGGTAAGTGTACATCTGCTTACTGAAAATATTTCCCCATAATCTCTCCAGATTAGCTATATTTTAGGGCCATTTGAACAGAAATTTTGCATGCACTTTTTATTCAGCTTTTTGCACATCATTGAGTATATGAACGACAACTTAGTAGCAAAGAATTGTAGAAGATCAGTTTGGGATATTACAGTGGTATCAGAGAATGTTCCTGACGAGCTGTGGACTTGAACATGAAGACAATGAGAAGGATCTTGACTGGAAATTTGCAGAGGTTAGAAACACTGCAACACTTGCCTCGATATTAGGAATATGTATCCTTGGGTGATCAGGTGCATGCAACATTGTCTTTTCAAGATTATTACACCATCAATTTCGGGATCCAACCCAAGGATTTGGATCACGATTTCCTTAAAAAGATACTTGGAGTAGTGGAGAAAGATGAGCCCAAAGTACATGTTGATGGCGAGCTTTATTTGGAGTTAACAGTACATGATGAGGATGTGCATGAGGAGATAGCATTAAATCCATCCTGTGAGTCTAGTGACACCGGCACATCCGATAGTCAGATTGTGGACAATTCGTGTGAGGAGTTGGATTTGGTACACTCTTCATCATCCACAACAAGATTCTAGACAATTATGACAGGAGAAATACATGAGGTGCAAGGAAATGAGCACAACAGTCGAAACAGTGGGCAGTCACACATGGAGGTTAGGCAAAGTTCATACATGCACTAGATAGAGCTTCCAGATGATAGTCACTGAAAGAAGATTGAACGTTTTAAAGAAATAATTCTAGTAACGAAAGATAGAACCAAGATACTTTGAGACACCATATTACAACAAGATGTTGAGCTTACAGTTCTTCGCGTTGTATGTACCGAGTCATCAGTCATGCTTTCTAGTATTGAAGGGAAATCAGATTCCTTGATTGGGCAGCAGAAGAAACATACTATTCCATTCCAAAGCAATCCTCTTCAGGAGTACATAGACCAGGATTGCAGTAGCTTGAGTCCACATTTGCATAATGGAGGATGGTTTTTACATGTTGGAGTACATGATCGAGAAATTGGGCAGCAGTATATGAGCATTCCAATTGAAATAAGAAGGGCAGAATGCCAACTTGGTAAGATTATTCCATGTGATGATGCTTATGGGCAACTTCCTTTTTGGGGGTTGGATGGGAGAGATATTAAGAGCTAGTGTCCTATTGAGTGGGAGATTCTTGAGAAGACATTCCTAGATAGGGGTATAGTCCCACAAGAGCCTTGGAATATTTGGGATGAAAGATGCACGAGTTTGCATTGGGATCCAGGTGGGAGACCTTATGAGGGATGGATACAATGTTTACTGATGGGGTTACTTGGGAGTCTACAAGATGCTCCTTGTGTCGATACTATGTAGGGCATCAATGGATGCATTTTGACCTCTGCAATTCTCATATTGATTTGGGATCCTAGGATTATAGTGACTGGTAGTTTAATGATTGCTATAGGATGCTTTCAGGAGGCCTCTTGTGATGGTACCTCGTTTACACTGTGGTTAGTTACTCTACTTATAGGAGGCTTCCATGGGATATCTTGTGATGATATCCTATAGTGCAGTGCTTTGAGCAGAGGGTGCTACATATCTTCTACGATAATTTGGGAGCCTAGGATCATCCCCAGATTCAGTTGGTTCAGTTTGATTGATTGTGGAGTGGCGTTGGCATTGCTTGAGGGCAAGCAATCCTTAGCGAGGGAGGATTGTAATGTTCCGGTAATGATAAATAGGGAATTGATTGAGGACATTTAATACTGGCAATAAAAATGAACATTTATTCAATATTATTAAGTCATCAATATAGTAAGAAGGCCATCAGAGTTAGTATCATAAAACATGTGGAGCATGCAGGCCTTATTTCTTCAGTTAAATTCAACATGAAATTAGAATTGCATGCTTGCAAAAGTGACGTGTAAACCCTTAAAGGGACATGCAAACCCTAAAATCACACGTTAGGATATTTAAGAAGGGTTATTGAACCAAATGAGCTATCTATGATTATTATTGTTGATTTGGAGTTTTTGAGCAGCAACAATTGGGGTTGAAGACATTGTCTTCAGCTAAAAAGGGTTTCGACAGTGAAATCTATCTGCCCTAATATCGTTTAGGGTAGGCCATCTAGGTCTTCTATCGGTATTCACTGTATTCTTTCGTGTTCAGTGATCCAACATCCACGGAACATCTATTTGCAGGTTCACATTTTGTAGCTGGGGAATAACTGGAAAACCCTAGAATGATTCATTGGGACCCTTAAGCTCAGTTTTTCCTTCGCATGTCATCACCATTTCTCTCAGTGGGCTTAGCACATCATATTGGGTGACCATCAACTCATTGCCTGAACATCCAGGGCTTCCAACAACAGATTCGTGGGGAAGAAGAGACGCCACCCTCGCAGAGAAGAACAATTCTCTAAGTGTCTCATGGATGGAAAAACTTTTGCATGCAATTTCCATTCTCTCCGGTAGGTGAATACCAACATCCCAACAAAGTTTCAGCAGTATCGGGCACATGTAGTTGGGGGTCAAACTGAGGAAAGCAACACTATATTTCGGCACACCTTGCATGCATCATATCTCTGGAGTACTATCAACTTATTTATTAGTGGTAAGTGTACATCTACTTACTGAAAATATTTACCCTATAATCTCTCCATATTAGCTATATTTTAGGGCCATTTGGCACAACAATTTTGCATACACTTTTTATTAATATTTTTGCACATCATTGAGTATATGAACAACAACTTAGTAGCAAAGAACCATAGAATATTAGTTTGGGATATTACATAGAGTATTACTTGTCATTGTACTTTGTTCAATTATGAATTCAAGTTGTTGCTTTTATATAATTGTTTGATAGTCAAAAGTATTTGAGAAGGGTATTTTCTTGTTTCTTAATTGTAGGAGTGTCAATATTCGAAGGACGAATGAAACATGAGCATTGGAACCATACACTTGTGAGGATTCAACCTTTCGTATCCAAGTAAGTACATGCTACCATCTCTTTAGAATCAATCTTTGTTGGCAAATTAGGAAATTAGAGAGAGATCTCCCTTGATCTATGATAGCCCTGAACCCTATCTATTTAGATGAATGAAAATCCCTTAACACTATGTCTCCAACCTATAGGTTGAAGAAGAACTCTCCATTTGGTGAAGCACAACCTCTTAAAACTGTTTGGAGAATTCATCTTACACATCTCAACCATTTCGAAAATTGATCTTACAGAGTTCAGTTCAAACACACGTTAGAAGGATGCCACCATGAATTCCATTTGTGAAGAAGCATCTTCCATATACTTCCCTTTATCCACTATAAACATCAAGTTCTCCTTGTAAACAAATGCTTAGCTTTCTCTCGGTGGTTTACAAACTAGATTCACAATTAGCTTCCAATTGAAACTCCTCCTCACACCCTTGCATTTAAGATTATATTCCCAATCATCTCCGACAACAAGCACCATAATCAAGTTAGCTCCTTATACATGTTTCCCACGTGCTCCAATTTAGCTCTCTTAATGCTCAGTATCTCTTAAGAAACTAAACATGTGCTCCATATCTCTAAAGCTCCTTAGTTCTCTCGGCATAGACTCACATGCTCTTTAACTTGATTTGATACCAAATGAAGATCATAATACTGAACAAGAAATGGAGCAATACAATACAAATATTTTACAATACTACACACACTAGATCAATAATTTCATTAACCAAGCACATATTTATACATGAATAGGGATAGACGTTGAGTCAAAAACAACTCCTACAATCTCTCTCTCAACAATTTCACTTTAAATCACTTAAAAAATTTGATCTCTATCTCAATTTAGCTCTACGAGATATGGTCGCACTAACAACATAAGCAATGAATGTTAATTAAACTAAGGATAACACCAAATGAATCATCAACCCAAAATTTGTAAAATCATAAGTTTCATAATGATATAGTGACTATGTTGCAGAATTACTTATCACATCAATTACATACAAGTTTCACATAGCAAAGGTTTCAAGTCATCTATTTATATTTAGGAAATACACTAACTAATGTAACTTAAGAATAAATGTTACCAACTTTTCCTAATCAAATTCAAATGAGACAATCCATATTTGTTATTGAACATATTTTGAAGATATTGGGAATACCTTGTGCCACTACTTAAAAATATAGCTTGAGAGGACTAATTTAGGTTTCTTCACATATGCCTAAATATGTTTTGAGATTGATGTCAATAAGGGTCCATCAAATAAGATTATATTACAAAATAAATTTTTATTATATGGGATTAGGTTCTGCGTTATGAGAATACAAATATTTGGTGTTAGATTTGCCCAAAAAACCGGGACATCTTTAGGATTCTTGTCACCAAATGCAAGCTCATTGAAAAGGAACAAAGGACAATATAAAAACTAAACACTAGTAATCATGTGAGCAATCATATCCAGATGTTGAAGATGATGAGAATGCCAACAGTAAGTGAACATCAAGTTCAAAATAAGATATCAATGCTTGTTCATAACTATATATTGGGGAATCAATCTTTCCTTGGGAGGATAGAGATAAACATGACACAACTATCAAGCCATCCCCACTACTACCCTTGGGGTCAAATTACTATGTTAAATCGATGTTGGGTCGATGTATTAACACTGAACCTTTTGTTTTAAATCTTTATTTTGGAAATTAAGGTTGTATTACAAACATTGTTGATTCCATATTGTGAATGTCAATTTAATGTCATTTAAGTCTAGCTCGAAAGATTGGCAGGAATGATTGTTGTCCTCCCCACCTAGGTTCAAATCTTATAAGTGACATGTTGAGCTATTAATGAGCATATTGTTGTAATGGCCTTTAGCCGATGTTGAAAAATCCTTGAGCTACTTAGGAAAGCGGTTTACCTCGGGTACCATCCTCAAAATGAGGGAAAGTACCCAATTGGTTTCCATGGGATATGTATTCCAAGGAAAATAAGAATAAAAAATACAAGACAATTTAATATTGAAAAATAAAATGTGTAAAAGATATATTTATGTTCCTCGTCATATTTTTAAGATACCAAATTAAATCATCATTTAGATTTAACAAGCTGATATACTTTAATGATTGCCATATGTTAATCAACATAATGAAAATTAGATTAAATTATAAATCCATGCTTTTGTTGAGGAATTTTTATAAACACTTTCCATGCAAATTGCATTGCTTTGGCTCACACATTTCTACAAATAGTTGAATGTAACATTCATGCATTTGGTATAGAGAAGATACCAAATCAAATCATCATTTATCTTTAACAAGCTAATATACTTCAATGATTTCCATATGTTAAGCAACATACTAAAACTTTGATTTAATTATAAATCCATGCTTTTGTTCAGTAATTTTTTCAAACACTTTCTATGAAAATTATATTTCCTTGTCTCATGTTTTTTTACAAACACTTGAATGTAACATTCATGCATTTGGTATAAAGATTTTTGAAAACATTTTGCCATGAAAAAATCATGGCTTTCATATAAGCATTTTTGTAAACACTTCCCATGAAAAATGCATACGACAAATATTCAAGAGATTTCAAAAGTTTGATGATGGTAAAATCTACTAAAATGATAAACAAAAAAACTAAATATCTTTTAATTACAGCTTGGTGGTTTTCATAATCTTAGTTGAAACTCCTTTGAAAAACTATAATTTTTTCTACACACATCTAATAAACACGTCTTATAATACATGGAAAAACATGAAATAAAAACTTTGAACCAACAAATGAAGAGAAACTCAAATATGAAATAAACATTAATTTAAAACTTAAAATTCTCAATTATGCATAAAAAAGGTTACAACATGGAGTTTTTAACCTCTTTATTATGTGTAAATGTTATTGCTTAAGGGTTTTTCTTGCCATGAAAATTTTATAGTTTTTTGAAAATAATTTTTTAGTATTTTAATTGAAATAGAGACCATCATATGAATAAACACGCCCATTTACATAGACAAATTGTTTTCCCCATTGCAAGAAATTGAAAATATAAAAGTAATGCCCATGGAACCGACAATAAGAAATAAATATAAATGGGACCAACCTAATGATAAATGTGACCTCAATAAGAGAACTCTAACCCTAATAAAACCTGTTAAAAACACTAAAATCAACCCACGGATTGGAAGTTGATGGCTATATTGTATTATTGTTAGGATGGATGATTTAGTTGAAGGTGATAGAAGTATTCATTTGGACATGCCTTTTTGGGCTAAAGATAATGAATTATTTGGTTGGATCATCCAAACTTAGTAGAATTTAGACAAGTTGTTGGAGCATTTAGTGGTAATGGTTGAGAAGGATATTTTCCACCTTCTTCACATTGTCAATCACCTTAGGGTATCTTATTTTCTTAGAGATTAGTAATGGAGCTTAATTGTACCATAAAAGGTGCTAAGATCGATGAAGAAGTTGGAAACGTTAGATGATAAGGTGACTTAATATTTAAGGAAAGGTTGAATTCCTTCCTGTTGTCTATTTAGTTGTGTACTTTGATGTACTAGAAGCAATAAATTGGGATTCAAACTAAACTTTCAATAGTAGTATTTGTGAAGGTCAATAGCAAAGGCACACACCAAGATGCTATACTTTGTACATAGAATCATGCAAAAAAGGAGGAAGGGAAAATGTATGTATCAATATTGAAGAAGAATGGTCAAGTGTCGGACTTGAGCATTGTGTGAATGCACTCACCCAAAAGTTCTCTCTATTGCAGGATGGTGGCAAGGTTGAGGAACATGTTTGTAGAGCCTTGCGCAATGTAAATGCTCTTCTATTTCAATAAGTCTATTAATTTGAGGGTGACACACATGTTGGTTCAAAAGGATTGAAAATCCTAGAAGAGGTCATTAAGACTCATCCATTATCTAAGGGGTTAAGTAAATTAATGAAAAACCAAGTCAAGAAGAGGCAGCATATGGAAAAGGTAATTGAGGTACCTTTGTGACAATTTTAAGGAAAAGGTGTTACCTTTCCTTAGTCTAGAAAATTTGTGTAAGAAATATTAAAATACGAAAGGAAGTGGCTATTATGAGCATGAGGATGTGCATTCTCATCAGATGGACGAGATGGTTGGATTGGACACCCAACTAGTTTAAGGAAAAAGAGTTATACCAATTTGAGATGAATGGCATAATTGAATAAGTACGTGAGTAGTAGTAAGTCAAAAAGTGTGTAAAACTTTGATATTTGCACAAACTTCTTAGTGAAGGTTGGGTTGCCACAACAACAATATACACTTAGATCATAGTTGCAGTAAGAGGTAGAAACAACGATAGTGGAATCCAAGATACATTTGGATATATTTGGGCAAATTTGATTTGTTCAAAGTTAGAATTGGACA
Source organism: Pseudotsuga menziesii (assembly GCA_001517045.1). Taxonomy (NCBI): domain Eukaryota; kingdom Viridiplantae; phylum Streptophyta; class Pinopsida; order Pinales; family Pinaceae; genus Pseudotsuga; species Pseudotsuga menziesii. Next base: position 37,172 of record LPNX010359252.1, on the reverse strand, counting down.
ACAAGAAGTTGCAAAAATATTCTAGTAGTGACAGTGTGGAGTGGTTAGAGAAGCCAACCGTGAATGGATGCATGAATATGGGCAATAGACTTAGAGGATGACAAATCCTTGTGGATGTTTCCAAGGGTAGAATTGAATTTTAGTGGGAGAGGATGTAAGGTACCAACCTTGAAAAGATCAAGGAAAATTTACCACATCATCACCTTGGTGGTTGTTAGTCGACATAGATAGACATGACATGAGGTTGATGGCTAGATGAGTTGGTTTTGGAAATCCTTTATTTATTGGAAAGGAACACCATGGACCTGTGGTGCACCTTTGCTTGAATATTGGGTGCATTGCAGACATTGACAACTTGCATTGGTTGGATAGACAAAGAGAAACTTGGAGGGAACTTGGATAGACAAAGAATGTTGTCATAGTAAACATTGTTTGTAGGAAAGAACTATGCATGATGGAAAAAATGGCAAGGAGAATTGAATCGCTTATATATGACTTGGACATACTTGAATGTGTACAATTGGTTGGGCATGTTGGCCAGGTGGAATAAGTTGGAATAACTTGGTTGGGTGCAAATTTTCTAGAAGTAGTTGGATGCACATTGGATTGAATATTGTTGGTTTGGTGGACTTGTTGTGAACAAATCTTGGCCACATTTGGGTACACTTGTAGGCACCTTGCTGCATGAACATCCTTAGAGTAGCTTACCCAGTGTACTTCGGGAACACTTGTGACATGCATCTTTGGGTGCACTTGTCAAGCACACTTGTGACGAGAGTTGTAAGAGACACTTTAGGTGCATGTGTATGTGATAGGCTCACATGGGAACACAAAAGTTAGAATAAATTGTGATCACATGGCATTGTGGGCTTGACACCATTGGAGATGGACATCTGTAGACAAGTCATGTGGGAACTATTGTCTATGTTAGGAGCAAGGAGATTGTAATAGTTCGTAGAGACTCATATATATAGGAGGAAACCTCATTGTGCTAAGGCATAAGCATTCGGCAAGTGATCCATTCACAAAAGTTAAAATTAAGCTCTATGATTGTGCCAAGTTCTGGGTTTGGAACAATAGGTTGAATTTGCATTAGCTAGGTGAAAAGTGAAGAGATGAACATGACATGTAGGAGGTAGTCTTGAACTTGCTTCAAGGGATGGTTTGTACAAGATTGTTGGGCATTGGCAATAGGATAAGTTCTCCTTAGATTCATTGCACTTTTTAAAAAGAGTGGCAAGCAATAAGATGCCCTTCTTGCTAGATACTGTAAACATTCTTCTTATAAATGAAGTCTAAGGCATTCCCATGTACATGTGCATGTGTATTGTTGCCTATTTCCTACAATGTTTTATATTAGTTAATTGTTGACATTAGCTAAATGAAGTATTAGCTAAGTGTTGAATATTGTTAAGTATAGGCATGGTTGGGATGTTTAAAGTCCTGTGGTTGGACACATGCCTAATTATTTAATGAACTTGTTTGAGTAGTACTTAGTTTCATTAGGCAGATTGTAGTCTAAGACAATGTTATGGGTAGATCTTAGGCGAAGAAGCGTAGATTAATTGTAGTAGGAACGAGATGACCGATCCCTTGCATCCAAGGCAAGACAGTGTTGCATGAACTTAGGTGTCAAAGTGATCTTGGGGAAGCCTTAGGTTCACAAAAAAAGTTTGGGTAGACTATATGTCCATGACACTACTCTTTTTTTGAGAGAAAAGCCTTAGATTAAAGAAAATAAAAATACATAAAAATAATAAAAGGATGACTAAATTTTAGGGCAATGAGAGAGCTTTTGTTTATAGATATAGAATTTTAATTTGTGGAATTAGAAAATGGAGGATGTTGACAACTATGCAAAATTGATTTATAGTCACCATTTGATTTATATTTACTTTAATACCATGTTATGTGCATGTATTAAATACTTCAATTAGAAATAGAACAAAATTTAAATATTTATCATTATTTCTTATTGTTCTTTTTATAGATTTTTATGAAGAAATCTAAATGTTTTACGATTTTGATATCCTTTGGTTTGATATCACTATAATAAAACCATATGAATGCTTGCTGAAATTGCAATTTTGGATTGTTGGAATCATTGTTTTGAATGCAAAAAATGGATTTAACACTCTCAAATACCCCTACTCTAACTGGGATTTGTAATGTAACAATTGATATCTGCAATTTCGTCAATCCAAAATGATTTTGCTAGATTCGAGGAAAAAATGTGAATTTCACTTCCTGTTATTTTTAGGTACTTGAAAAGAGACAACTCATAGAACATTTAAGAAAAAGACAATTTTTATCATTGAGAGAAAAATACAATGGCCCCAAGAAGCTAAAGTTGAATGCCCACTTCCCAAGGTTTAAACTGTCACATACCAATTGATTTTGTTGCATGATATACCATTGGAAATCTCTTCATGAGTTCTTTGAGGTTATGTATTTCTTTTTCAATCTCAAATATAAAATGTCAAAATTTTGTTATGTTAACGTTTATATCAAAATTTTGTTATGTTAACGTTTATATCAAGGTAAAAAACAAATGTGGTAATAGTTGGTAAATTAAAAAAACAAATCTCCAGCACAACAATACAATGTTCGATTAACATTAATAAAGAAATGCTTCTAAAAATATATAGAAAAAAAAATACAATGAATTTTGACCCCAAAATGACGCAAATCCTATGTCGAAGTTATTGTCATAATAAGCATTGTTTTATGACACCAAATATAGTAGTTCCTCCTCAAAGGTGATGGCGGTAAATGAAGCCCCTATGAGAACATGTGTTTCCTCCTAGGAGGTCAGAGTTTCAAAACCAGACGGGAGTAGGGTATGTACATCTTTGTATACTTTAGCAATGAAATCATTGTGTTCAGGAGGTCCTTTGTCCCACAAACAAGGGGGTCTCATACATCAATTTGGTGTCTAGCTTAGTCGTGACTAGGTTGAAATTTAATGTCCTATATTGCCTCATATAATACAAACTTATAATAACTGTCTAGAACATTGAATTCTCATATCTTACCTCATATAATACAAAAATAAAAAGTTTATAAAAATATAGTTCATCATATCATAATATAAATTTTTATCTTAACACAAGTAAGACTTGAAACACAACAATGCTTTAAAGAAAAAGTCTACAAAAATATACTTCAATATTTGATAACAAAACTTTATATCTTATCACAAGTAATATTTTTGAAACACAACAATGCTTTAATAAAATGCATGTAAAAGCCTTGGTGTGTATGTCCTCATATGGGATACAACACCATTACAAAAATACACTGCAAATACAAATTATCTTTTTCTTTGCTTTTCATGTTTCCAAATTTGATATCTTTTTTCCCAATCTATCAAATATGAATTATGTCCGATCAATGACAAGCATATATTTTTTATTAGATTTTTCTTAGAAAATCCACTTTCACATGGCACTGCTTGCAGGGATTGTAAGTATGGATTTGCCAAAAATTTAACACATTTGGAAAGCTTGTTTGCCAAGTATTTGCCAAACAAAAAACTCGTCATGTATATTTCATTAAGAACCTTTCAATAAATTCATGAAAATATGCAATTTCTTTTATTGGAGGATCATTGTGGAATCTCCATGTGTTACTTGATCTACACAATATATCAATAAAATAATATTAAGTGTTACACAACTAAAATTCATTCAAATATTAGAAAATAATATATATGAAATTGTAGCAAAACTACATCAATTATTTACCCAATTTATGGGATCTTGAGCCGAGGGGAGGCATCAAGACCATGATTTACATAAAACTCTTTGAATCATAAAGAGTTTCTCCATGAAAAGACTTACATATAGTATTTTAAAAAATTTAACGTCCAAATTTTAGCTTCCATAATATGAAAAGAAATTTTGAAAAATAGAAAAAAGAATGTTAATTACTTTGAGTGTTTTTATACTTTATTTTTCAAACGAGTAAGAAAAAACACTATTGAATCAAAGAAAATTAAAACGTTTCAAAATAACTATCATCCGCCACACCTGGCATAAAAAACCTCCCACTGGAATTATGTTCTTTCAAAATAATCAAAACAGAACTAAATACAAACATTCCATACCCACATATGCAGAATATATCAATTCACAAAAACCAAAGGATAACTAAATCCCCACGATGTCTAAAATTGGAATATACATGAGAAAACGACATTCCAATCAAAAATATATAAAATATGTAACCCCATTACATGTACCAGTGCCTTCTATGAATTCTTCAAATATAATTTTCCTTCCTCACAAAGAAAAGCTCACTTCGATAAAAGATCAAAATCGTTATTAAAAGTTCTGGAAATGCGAGAGATATATCGTTGAGAAATTGCTAATCAACCCACTAACCCTATCACACCAATATAAAAACTAAAGTACTGAGAGATTATAATTTCCTTTTTCCCATTCAATGGTAATCTTGGAGTCTCCAAATAATTGAACTAAGTCAATCCCATTGAAAGAAGTAGATTTAAGAACACACCATTATCCAATCAATTTAACTTTAGTGTTGCTTCCTTTCCCACTACCCATCTAAAAATTAAACAAATGATCCTGATTAACCATAAGTACCATACCAAATTTCCATAAGAACAAGAACCATAAAAAAAACAAATAACAGAAGAACAAGAGAGGAAAGGACCTGTAAGAGGCTTTTAAATTTTCGGTTTCCCATGTTTATAGAATTTCCTGTATAATATAATACATTTCATTCTACGGAGTTGTATATTTGGAGAAATATTTTCAAATATAGCTCGGTTACTCATGATCCAAACTGGCCATCAAACAAAAATAGGAAGAAGCTTGTAATTACCAGTAGACATATACCATTTTTTGAAACTATCTTGAAGATTCGGATTTCCTCACAGAGTATTGCAATTTAAAATATCACAAATCGAAGACAATACATTCTTACAAAACTCATAATTTATGAATAAATTTTCAACATAATCCATATTTTTTTTTCAAAGAGCACAATACCCTGGACCATACCAACCTTTTCTCATCAGAATTTTCCATGTGAGGAGTTTGTTTTCAAGAGTAAGCAAAAAAACACTTTAAGTTTTTGTGAAAGGTGCCAGTTCCATATCTTGCTATACCGCCATTTCATTTCCACTTGAACCATAGAAGACACAATAAAATCATATGCTACCTTAGTAGTAATTTTTCCATTTGAATTATTTCGGATCCAAACCAATATGTCCCGAGATTCAACTAATTTGATGCTAGCTTTTTTGAGGGAAAAAATATAATTATCCCAAATCACAACCCATTTTCCATTTAAACCAATATTATTGGATAGAAGCCAGTAGTCACCAGCTTGAATAGACCACCATGGACGCTAGATTTGATTAAGTGTTTTGAAACCCAATACAACAAGATGTTCCAAGATCTCTGGTGGTAATAAATAATTACCATTATCACCTATATAAGAGTCGATACCAATCAACAAATTTTTTCCATCCTCTATATACAAAGAAATCCATTTTTGAACTAGTAAACCGGAATTCCCATGAGAACAACTTGAACTAATGTAGTTCTCCCAGCTAGAGACAAAGATCTATAAGCCTAATTTCCTATCTGCTTCTCAATTTTTTCGATTAACCAAAGCCAATCCTTTATCCTGTAATTGTTGGGTTTCAACATTGTTGGATTTCTTACCCTCTTCGACCTAGGTTCATTCCCTCCTTGGCGTGCAACAAAGCCCAAGATATCAGCCCGATAGAGCAAGGCTCAGTCAGCAGCACCTGCGATGCAGATGCAGCCTCACCCGATATATCTTTCTATGTGTAACTTCCAGAATCAGGTTTCCGCAGTTGGGTGGGGGATTTCAGGTCCCTTGGTCTTCTACCAAGGCGCTTGATCGAAGCTGGGGGGTGGGGTTTTTATACTTATTACACACAGTTAATCTATGCTACAACTCACCCTTTGACATGTATTATAACAACAACCCAATGCAGCAAAGGCACAGTCAATGACAACAGTGCAACAAATACATATAAACTCAATCATAACCAAATGCATAAACACATAATCACAACAACAAATATATACACTTAATCACATTCATCAATCACACATTTGACACAGTATCTAACGTGGAAACCCATCTGGGAAAAACCACAAAGGTGCTCTTCATTTGGCATGATAAACATATGGCACCTTTGGTCTGTGCACTAAGTTGTAGACTTTGTTCTAGATCTCTCTTTCTTATTTATATAGAATTCTTACTCCTCTCATGCTCTCTGTTTTTCTGTCGCTATTATTTCTCTACTTGACTCTACTAATGATCCACACACAACCTAGATTAACTCACTATCTTCTATAAATCTACTGTCAATCCGCACACAACATGGATCAACTCAATTTCTCCTACACTCCTACGCACTCAATTGCAGGTTCTTGAACTCCTCTCTACGACTTCAACACACTAACATACAATACCATTTTAACTGTCACTAAATGACCAAATGTTACAGAGACTAACATGACCAAACCATTTGGAGGCTAACCTGCATACAGCTTGGGTTCCTTCTTTTATATATTTTTACATGTCACTTTTAGCCGAATTCATATAGTTATTCAACAGGTTATATTTCCTATTATATCGACACATGATAGTAGGAACTAATGACCCGACTTACAAAGATACTTTCCTACATGTGGCTTCCACCGAATCCAGCCATCCGCGTACCCACGAACTTTTCGAATTGTCGCTTTCTAGTCGTTGTGTCACTGCACATCTTCTGATATGGTTAAATTTGTCACATCCTTCCCTTCCGTCGTTGTTCTTCTTCGATCACAACTTTCTCTTCTATCACAGAATCTCTTCTATCACAGACTCTCTTCTATCACAAACTCTCTTCTATCGCAGACTCTCTTCTATCATGGACTCTCTTCTGCTGTGTCTTTCCTTAGCTCTTTCTTCATTGTTTGCTTCCATCCTTCTTCTGTCGTATATTTCTTTCTTGCTACTTCTTCTACCTTATCCTCCTTCCTTCTGCAACTACTTATGTTGCAACTCCTTTTCCTTATTTCCTTCTTCACTTCTGTCGCGGATCATTTTACTTCCATCAACCTGAATCTTTTACATCCTTGGGAAAAATTCTAACTGAATTCTTCCTATATTTTTCTAGACCTAATAGGCCCCCAACACTCACATGTGGCTCATCCCAAGCTACGCGAGGATATTGTTCCATCTCTTTACTTGTGATGACATGACATTGGAAATATTGCAATATTTTCACTACTTTCACTGTCTCCTGTTGCACGTCTTCCTTTGCTTTCTGCAAATGTTCCACAAGGTCAGAACTGAGGTGTTCCGATAGTAAAAGTCTTGCTTCTTGTACTTCTTATTTTACTTTCTGATGTATAGGTTGAAGAATTCATGTAACTCATTCAACTTTAGCCTGCAATTCATCTACTTTATCTGCCTGTTGTTGTTGTTGCTTGCACAACATTGTCACTTGCTATTGCAATTTCTTCATTTCTATTTCCTTAGCCATCTTCTATGCTAAGGTCAACTTTATCATCTCATTCTTCATCTAATTCATATTTGCTTCAACTGTGCACAACTACTCTACCACTTTCTCGAGTTCTGCGTCTTCAACTAAGGCTACCAAAGGCCACGAGACTTGGTCGACAACCTTAGCACATATTGCTTCTACTTCTTCTATCTTCTTCACAACTTCTATTGATGCTTTGCTTCTTTCCTCTATCGAATAAAGTTACTATTTCAGAGCAATAGGACAAACAAGATGGAAAATCTCATCAACATCACCGATTGTCAAAACTGAAGATGAGACCCAAAGTGTGTGCCTGGGCATATGTCCTTTGGCTTCTTCCCTCTCGCAGGAAGACCATGTTTCTCAACTTCTTCTTTGTTCGCAATGCAACTCAACATGTAGTCGTCTTCTTTGGTTTGTCAATGCTGAAGTATGCCATCTCATCAACGTCTCCGGTGTCTTTGACAATGAAATTTTCCATCTCATCGACGTTTTCCTTTTCTTCGACGATGAAATCAACCATTTCATCGATGCTTTCTGCTTCTTCTATTTAATCTGCCATATCATCTTCTTCTTTTAAACATCATCACCAAATATATTTTGAGATCCTTGTAGGGATTATGGTGATGATGATGGCCTTTCTCTCTGTTCATAGTTATCCGAACACTTGTTTAGACCGGCGGGCTCTAGCAATGGATACTATGCACTCTAGAAAATTGTTCCACAAGTTTATCCAATGGTTTCAGTGGAATGTCGTTTGGAAATCAAATTACAACCGCTACTTCTCCATTCTTCCTTAATAGTGTTGAGAGAGATTTAATCTTACGAGTGCCAGAACACTTCTTCGTTGGCCAACCAAGTAGGTTGATTCATATCCTTAGTTTAGGGCATACTAGAACTAACTCACCTTTCAATATCATCCTTGATTCCAGTGGAACATATCTGACAATATTTTCCTCAACCAACATAGGTAACATGGCTTCAATCATGGATCCTACGATTGCAATGTCGTTGAGACTCATAGTAATCATACTTCTGCAACAACTTACTTCGGCTCTAGGTGTTGCAGAGAGTAATTCCGCATTCTAGTCTATCAAAATGAGTTGAAAGTGGAGGGTGAATGCAAGTAATGCTTACTTGCTTCGTCTGCTAGACCTTCACATGCATAACCATCGAGTGGAATGGTGGAAACACGATCCATCACATGGATCACCTTTTTGAATCATCATACGAAAGTTGCCATGTAGCTAACCACTTTCTGCTACGATGTCATTGCAATCATGATCAAATTAACTTAACCAGCACGTTGCCAAAAAGTCTCAGACTTTTCAAATTAATGCCCTCCAGTTGTCGTATTAGAAATGACTGACATCTGATTGTCGTATCTATGCTGATCGTATTTCTTGCGACAACGTCACACTCCTTGTGACCCGTTTTCTTCCCTTTTCCAGATCTTATTTTCTTGCAACAGACTATGTGTCTTCGCTCTGAATTTTTGGTTTGCGCTAGACACCAAGTCTGCGAGTATTCATCTTTTTACTGCGGTAGACTAGCATTTTGCGAAGAATATTTTTCCTCTTCCTTTTTCTCTTTTGCTTGCTTTTTTTATGAGACTAAGTCACAATTATCATGATATGAATTTAGCCAACTTCCATTCACTAATACTTAGACCTCTATTCCATCTAACTTTTGCAATTTCACTACTCCTCTATTAGTAATCTTCGTGACGATATACGGTCCTAACGAATGTGTTCTCAAATTTTCTAGATGCTTGAATTTTTTTTTGTTATACATAAGGACAAGTCCTCCAATGTCAAAGTGCATAGGCACACTCAACAACAACAGTGTGACAAATACATATAAACTCAATCATAAGCAAAGGGATAAACACATAATCACAACAACAAATATATACACTTAATCACATTCATCAATCACACATTTGAAACACTATCTAAAGTGGAAACCCATCCTGAAAAAAATACAAAGGCGCTCTTCATATGGCACCTTTGGTCTACGCATTAAGCTGCAGACTCTGTTCTAGATCTCTCTTTCTTATCTATACAAACTTATTCCTCCTCTCATGCTCTTGGTATTATGTTTCTATTCTTTCTCTACTTTATTCTACTAATGATTCACACACAGCCTGGATCAACTCACTCTCTTATATGACTCTATTGTCAATCTACAAACAACCTGGATCGACTCACTTTCTCCTACACTCCTACACACTTAGTTGGAGGTTCTTCAACTCCTCTCTACGACTTCAACATACTAACATACAATACCATTATATTGTCACTAAATGACCAAATGTTACAGAAACTAACATGAACAGACCCTTTAGAGGCTAACCCACATATAGCTTGGGTTCCTCTTTTTATAGACTCTTACATGTCACTTTCAACCGACTTCATGCAGTTAGCCAACATATTGTCTTTCCTATTCTATCGACACATGACAGTAGGCACTAACAACCCAACTTTTAAAGATACTTTCATACGTGTGTATTTCATCGACTCCAGTTGTCCTCGTACCCACAATATTTTTGAACTGTCGCTTTCTAGTCGTTGCTCCACTGCACATATTCTGACATGGTTAACTATGTGACATAATTCCTTGTTGCATCCTTCTCTTTTGTCGTTGTTCTTCTTCCATCACGACCTCTCTTCTATCATGGATTCTCTTCTATCACGAGATCTCTTCTGTTGCATCTTTCCTTATCTCTTTATTCTTTGTCATCTTCCATCCTTCTTCTGTCGTGTCTTCCTTTCTTGCTACTTATTCTACCTTGTCCTTCTTCCTTCCTCGACTGCTTCTATCACAACTCCTTTTCCTTCTCTCCTTCTTCATTTCTGTAGCAGATCCCTTTACTTCCTACAACTTGACCCTTTTCCATCCTTGGTCAAAATTATAATTGAATTCTACCTATCTTTCCCTAGGCCCAACAAGCATATAACCCAAATATTTAAATCGAGTCTCCAATATTTCCACTTTGATTTGAAAAAGTGAATAGATCCGAGTAATCACTTCCACTAGAACTTTATGTTGATAAAAATGAGATTTTTCTATGTTTATCTCCATGCTTGAAGCATAACCAAAAACTGTAAGAATCTCACGAAGAGTCTGCTACTCCTCCAAATATCCTTAACCAAATATAATTGCATCATCAACAGAAAGAAGGTGTGAGATTTTCAATGTTGAAGAGATTTTAATTCCAATGATTTTCCCATTCAACTTTGCTTCTACAATTATCTGACTTAAACCTTCTATGACAAATAAGAATAGTAATGGGGACAAAGGGCACCACTGCTGAAGACCCATGGAGCTAATAATTTTTTTATAGGTAATCCATTTATAAGAACAACATAATTGGAAGTAAACACACATGCTAAAATCCAATTTACCACCTCAATTGGGAGTCCAATCTGCAACAAAATGAGTCTAAGATAGACCCAATTCACTTTACCATATACTTTTGCAAGATCCATTTTCAAAATGACAGCACTGAGTTTTTTTAAATTTAATCGAATGCAGGCATTCTTATGAGACTCCTATAGCATCCAAAATTTGTCTATTTGACATAAAACCAATTTGTTCTATTGGGACCATTTCTGATAGTTTTGGCCTGATATAGTTTGTAATAATTTTTGTGACCAGTTTATAGACCAAACTACATAAAGCTATTGGCCTAAAGTAAAAAAAGGATTTAGGTTTGTCCTTCTTTGGAATAAGTGTTATAAAGGTAGAGTTAACAACCCAAAAATAAAACCATATCTTCTTGACATCTCTGCTACATTCAATAAATCTCTACCATAATAACAAAAAAAGAGATAAACAATTCCAATGGCCATCCATTAGGGCCGGGGCTTTTATTTTTAGCAAATTTTGTTAAAACACCCACAACTTCCTCAATACTAATAGGACTCCCAATCCACATGCCTTCCTCTCTTGTAAACAAAGAGGGATAATGCCTAACCACTTTCATTTGGTTTCAAATGTCATCCAATCTAGGATCTTTAAAATAGTTTCTAAAGTAATCAATAACAACCTTCTAGATTTCCTTCTAAGAATGAGTCCAAGCCACACTAGAAGTTTAATGTCCCATATAGTATTAAGGTTATTCCTATAGGAAGCATACCTATGAAAAAACTTATTATTTTTATCACTTGATTTAATCCAAATTGCTCTACTTTTTAACCTCCATGCATCTTCTTCCCTTTTTAGCAAAAGATCATTTTGACATTCCATCTCTAATAATTTATCCTTCTCCACACTTGAGAGATTATTAATAAGATTAACCTCAAGAATTTTGTTGATTTGATCTTCAATATTTTAACAATAATTTCCTATCTTCTTAATCCATGAACCAACAATTTTTTTTAATTTTTTTAGATTGAAATACAAATATTCCATGGCACTTAGCCCCTTCGGCACAATTAGATTATTCCATAAAGATATAACCATTGAACACAGGTTTTCATCTTTCAACTAGGATTGATTGAATTTAAAAGGGAAATTTGAAGAGATAGATTCACCATCCAACTAAAGAGCTATAGGAAGATGGTTAGAAATATTTGAAACCATGATCCAAGATCTCCATTTAGCACATCTTTCTATTAACTATTCAGAAAGGAAAAAATTATCCAAACTTTTTCCAACACCATCCTCATCCAGTCTCCTATTTTTCCAAGTGGGGTATAATTTATGTGGAATAATATCCACTAACTTATTGCTCCTAGATAGTTCTTGAAATTATGAAGCCATCGGGTCTCCCAGAGATTGAATTCCCCAATTTTCATAAGAATGCATAGTAAAATTGAGATCTCCACCAACAATCAATAGTGAAGTTTTCTTCAAAACCTTTGATTCTTCCCTCAAGGATGATACCAACACACATTCTATGAGGAGTTAAATCACACACTCTAGGGTTCCATATTGCTAAAAGACCACCCTACTATCCAATATAATTAATCACACAAACCTCACAATCCTTCAAAATTATCATAAAATAATCACAAGCCTTTTCACCCATAGTCATGGTTTCCTGGATTAGATAAACATCAACTTTATTTGTTTCAACAAAACGCTTGAGGGACCTAAATTTTGAGCCTCCCCTAGCCCCCTTATATTGAAAGAAATACAATACATTAGGGAACAAACTTAGAGGGCATATTTTCTCTAAGGGCCCTAACATCATTCACCTTATTCACAAATTTATCTTTAGCATCATGAATCCTAGAATATAAAGGCATATATCCCCCCTCCTCAATGTTCAAATCCAGCTTTTCAACTTCATTAATAGAAAAACCATCCTTCTTTTTGTCTTCTTTCTAATTGTGACATTTTAATATGGGATAAAATTAATAAAGGTTTTACTAGAATTTTGAGGAGGTTTATTAATAAAAATAGTCATGGGAGATTTTGTTGTTTCACAAATAAATACTTTATCCTTTTCAACAATCAAATCATTCACCACCAACCTTTTTACTATCATAGTGTTTTCATCCCTAGAAGGATCAAGAATTTTCAGGGCATCACGTGTTAAAGAGTAAAAAAAATCCCTAGGGTAAGAATCTACCCCAATTTTAGGCTTAAGGTCACTAGGATGACGATTCATATCTTCTCTAGTCCAATAGTTTTGAAAACTACTTAACCTAGAAACCCTAACATCATAATTTACCCTACTAAAAATCGACCCTTAATAATACCATCCACAATTGACCCTTGAAGAACAATACACACAGAGAATACTCTAAAGAGAAATCGATTTTAGAGGGTTTCGCATCACCCAACTCCTCAAAATTTTCATACTAGACATAAACCCTAATCTTCGGTCTAGATCTTTTTCCACGTATTTAATAAAAAGTAATTCTTTGGAAGATAAATCTTTATACAAAGTGGGAAAGGCCATCAGAGACATACCTTGCATATCTTCAACAACACGGGAAGGTTGTTGTTGATTTTCCAAAAACTCTTAAGAATCACTAGAAGCATCTATCGAAGAGAAACCACTGAGACACAAAAATTCCTCTTTAAATGACCAGTCTCTCTACAAATCAGTCAACGAAAGGGAATCCCTTTGTAGTCCAAACGTTGTAACATAATATGATCACTCCATCGGATTTTTAAAACATCTAGGAGACCATCATCCGTATAAAATTCTAGCAAAACCTTCGCCAATCGTTTGTCTCCAGAGTGTAATAAATATTTCTCAACAACAATGAAACGACCAAAGTGGTTTTCCAAACTAATAAATATGTCTTTAGACCAAAACTCCAAAGGAAAAATCAGAAGTAGAAGTCACATTTGACATTTGGTGATTTTCTGATGACGGGGATTAAATTTCACTAACCAATGCCTAAGAATAAGTGACCCCTCCCCAATCACCTAGAAACTATCTAGTATGATTTGTGCATGCTCTTCAAAGAAGAAGATGAAACAAAACTACCTGGTTGAATGCCAATGAACCTGCGAGAAATAATTAATAATGGGTTTCCACATATCTGTAACCCATTTTATCATCTCAACTTTGTTCATCCTCATATATTCCAACCGCCCTGCCAATGGCTTCTTCGAAAGGCCCTCCACTTTGTCCAAACTGATGTCACCGCTAACAATAAATTCCTCCACCTCTGATTTCACCTTGAAAGCCTTCAATCTCCTCCTTGTGTGTGCCTTATCCCCCATAAGGTTAGACTGTTTGTTATTACTACTAGGGTGTTTAGAAAAACCCCAATTTGGGAACCAAGGATCACCACAAATCTTACTAGGAACATAAACTCTCTTTATATTAATTAATGAAAGTTTACTTTCCAAAATTTAGTTTCCATAATATAAAAAAAAAAGTTTGAGAAAAAGAAAAAAGATTGTTAATTACTTTTAGTGCTCTTATTTTTTATATTAATTAATAAAAGTTTATTAAAAAAATCAAATTTCCATATTAAAAATAAAAATACAAAGAGAATATACATATTTAATTATTAATAACTATTTAATAATAAAAATAAGTATTATATATATATATATATATAATTAAAATTCACTCTTTATTAGTTAATGTTTAATTTTATTAAATGGTAAATATAATTTTTAATTAACCTTATAAAATAATCCAAATCTAAAAATTCAAACCAATCCATAAAATTACAAATTTTCAATAACCTTCTTTTATTTTATAATTATTAATCCAAATAAATAAACCTTGTTTTATTTTAGAATTATTATCATGAACAAATAATTTTCATTTAAAATATTTTATTATATCATTAAAAGTGAGTGATACTCCATTCCATTTAAAATATTAAATATTGTTAAAAGTGAAAAATCATTTTCACTTCAAGATTTTTTAAGTGAAAATGCTTATATGAAAGCGATATATCTCCTAACCTTTCTTTTGTATTTTCGATTGATTCTTTTTAAAGCCTTATGTGGTTTAAAACGTTTTGGTTTTGGTATTATAATGGAAAGATATATTTAATTTTTACAAATAAAAAAGTTTGTAAGAAATTTTTGGATATTTTTTGTTTTTGTGTTTGTGGATAATATTTAATATAAAATTTTGATATTATTTTAATTTGGTAGAGACGTCAAACTAACACACATAATGAGCACACGAGAGATTATCGAAAATTATCAAAGTACTTAACCATTTTCCTTGGTATAAAATTTTGTAAATAGATTATGTAGGTGGGGACCTATTTGCTCGACGATATGCACCGATCGGATGACGTCGGACGTGGTCACGTTACGCACGGCTGGTCGTCCTATCCCTGCATATCCTCGGTTCACTAGTTTACTTGGATTATGTACTTTTAAAGATGATATATATTATATAAATTTGTAAAGACAATTTAAGTCCACATAGACATCAAATCTCATCCTATGACTTTTTACATAAATTTTAAAACACTTAACCTTACAAACTAATCGACCAAACTATAACCTACCATTTATATATTTTAACCAACACCCATTGATTAAATTTGAAAAAGCGTAGATGCTCCGAACCACACAAAAGTGATTGAACGAAGGACATCCAAAGTTTTCGGATGGACAGAGTCCCATCCGTACAATTGTATGTTCTTTCCCAAGTTCACAGCATTCATTTCATTCTGCCACCCCCACTCTTCAAGGCCTTTTATAATCCGTAGCTGTAGAATATATTGTTACCCTGGAATCCGATTGCAGTGACCATGGAGAACAGTTATAATGACACTTTGGAGCAGCCATTGATTCAGCCAGCAGCTACCACAACTGATAGCACATTGAGGAGCACTCTGAAAGTCATACTACAATGGGCTTTGTTTATCATAATGTGGCTGCTGTTCATTTTGTGGATTGGCTTCATAGTTTTGTATCCTACAAGCTTCATGAGTCAATTCCGGGTCAAATGGTTCGCCATAACAAGCAGCTCATTCTTCGGATACTCAGGTAACCTCTAACTTCTATGATTTTGAACATCATAATTAAGTTCATAATCTACAAAATATATGCTAATTATCGAACAAACCTGTCAGACATCGTAAGAATTTTTTGAATTTTAAACGCTTTTACCATATTGTTGAATTCGAATTATTCAAACTTTTTGGGTATCTGCTCCTATACTGAATTTGGTTAAGTTTACTTTGGGCATATCTTCATAGATTTCAGGATTTGTTTTGAAATTCAAGATGGAGGTCCAGACTTTGTCTATTCCCTCTTATTCTACAATCTATGAATGCTAAACTTTATATAGAAACAAATTTTCTTGCAGAGTCTTTCGATTATACAAAACAGATATTAATGCAATCCAATAAACAAAGCAGGATTTTCCAATATTCAAATGGGGTTTTATAGGGCGTAACCTTCTCCAAGGCATTCTAGGTTGAGCGAGCAATTTGATGTCAAGGGATGATATCACTGGAAACAGAATTGTGCTAGCCGCATGCAAAATTCTATGACCGGCAATCGTATACCATTTTCTGTTCTTTTAAACACCTATATTTCTAGATTGATTAGTAAAACCAATTAGCAAATATAATCCATAAAGAAGAGATGCCTTCATTATATTCTAGTGTAATTAAGGCCACCATCCACATATACTGCGAGGAGTCCATAAATTCTTGGATCTCCAGTCGATATAAAAGATCAATATTTACAAACACATCTCCAGAAAACCCAACCGGGAGCTCATTTTTTGGTATATCGACGGTTGATCAATGAAAAATGATTAAATATGTTTTGTCTTGAATTTAAAAAAAAATATCTTGGTTATATGAAATTATCTGATGATATATATATTGCTTAACAGTCCAGCAAGGTGAAGTTTTGACAGAATGCTTATCCAAGTAATTTAGCTAGTTGAAAGGTGCTTTGTACTTTAAGATTAATATGATTTTTATAATTTTTCTATTTGATGTTGTCATTTTACTTCTAAATTGACTTGCAGTTTAATGTTACAGGGAGCATGTTACTTCTTTTTGGCGTTCCGGTTGTTGTTATAGCACTCCTGGGGGTTCTCTATATGGAGATTTCTCCAAGGGAAGCCAACATGTTAGTTCTCTGGTCTTTTTTCCACAACTTTGATGTTCAATGCCAAATCAGCCTTTTCGTAGCTTACGGTTGCTTGTTATGACTGTCTGGATAAATTTAGTAATGGCAGACAAAGCTATTCACCTATAGCCTGTCATTAAGATTCCTGTATAAAAAAAAAGTTTGGAAAGCAGAACTTAACTACAGACAATAATTCCTGTTAAAATAAATTTAAGTAATAGTACATTGGATCTTTCGTTTTCCAGCCTAAACTGTGGATTTGGATTCTAGCACAATAGTCCGTGAGAGTTTTGTTACATATGTTTATGAATCTAATTTTGCCTGCTATTGATGAATTTGATTTGCTGATTCGGCCTGTTGTTAAAACTTCAGGAAGAAGAAATCCAAATACCCCCAGCTTCGTTCATGGACATTTCCAGTACTTATAGATGGACCCTTTGGGGTGGTTTCTGCTGCCGAACTAGTTGTGATAATGCTGTTTGTCATATATATTCTGGGGACAATGGCTGCATATGTAATCAGTGACAGTAGATCGATTGATCAGATTAGCAAATCTTTGCATTCAAGTGAAAAGAGGTATCTTTGTTGTTTTCTCCTTTACATAATTTGGAAAATCAGATTGCACAACGCACTTCACTGTTAAGGTTAACTTATTATAGCTGATTTGAATTGACTGATAATTTGAACTTGGAGTCCATGAGATTAACTATTTTATAGCAGTGCAAATAAGAATGCATGCCTATAGCATCCTTAAATTACCTTGTGATAACATCAATCAATTTTAGTTTAATTCACCTTGTTACTGCTCAAACTAGCAACCTGATCAAGGCCACAAATCCTGGTGTTATGAGGGGTAAGCATGGAAGAAGCTAGCGCCCAATGTCACCTCAACCCAACTTCTCAACACTTTAGGTCAACTCCTAAGACCAAGGGGGAGTCCCTAATATTGGTGAAAGATATTTGCAATAACTAAAACAACACCAGAAATACCCTTCACAACCAACCTCTCGACTAAAACCAGTGGCTTATGGGGTCAAATAATGAAGCATATATATGACACTAGCAGGAGGTAGGTCTCGTTAAAGCACTTTATTATCAATTTTTTAGATCAACAACTTCAATATATTACTACCTATGAAACCGGATTCGTCCTGGAGGCCCCCCGTGTCCTGTGGGGATCGAATCGGACACGTGCCCGATTCATCTTCCAGACAAATCCGAAAACAGGACACATTAAAAAACCGAATCGGACACGAAAATGCAGCGTGTCCCGAAAACAGGACACATGACCAGCGGAAAAAGACATCCA
>LPNX010359252.1:5341-16780 GCA_001517045.1 Pseudotsuga menziesii | reverse complement strand
GGGGCAGTGATGAGTATGTTGATGTTGATTCAGGCATGGAGGAGGACTACTGACAGTCTGACATATGGGATTCTCCCATCTTGATCCACCCCTTTTTGTATTTAGTATTTACTATTAGACTTTAGTCTATTTGGCATTTGCCAATGCCCAGTGGCATTCCAACATATATGTACATTGTATACATTTTGATTTTGATGACTTAATGAGAAATATGGTTCCAACATGCATCTATGTGTCTCATTGTGATTTGTGAATGAGAAATGTGTTGTGAATCGTGACTT
Organism: Pseudotsuga menziesii; assembly: GCA_001517045.1. Classification (NCBI taxonomy): domain Eukaryota; kingdom Viridiplantae; phylum Streptophyta; class Pinopsida; order Pinales; family Pinaceae; genus Pseudotsuga; species Pseudotsuga menziesii. Next base: position 16,499 of record LPNX010359252.1, on the reverse strand, counting down.
ATGAATGACAAATGTGTAATTACTAATCATTAATGTGTTTTTATTCTAATTTCTATTGAATATTTGCAAATGTTCTAGTTTCTACATATTTTTGGATCTATATGTCTATATTTTAAAATTTTAATATATATTTAAAAAAAATATATATGTATATAAAACGTATCCTACGTGTCCTGATTCTGGGGGTCACCGTGTCCGTGTCGGACTCTCGTATTTTCGTGTCCTTCGTGTCCCGTGTCTCCATGTCAGGTGACTTAGATTACTACTGTTATGAAATTATAGCAGTTAATAACACTTCAGAAATAGATGAAACACTAACCAAAACAATGTCAACTTACCATACAAGATGTACCTTGAGCATTAGGGAAGGGAACATACCTTAAGAGGGTAAAAAGAAACACTAAATCAGATCTGAAAATGCTTAACCATATCTGGTTTAAGCCCCAACCAGCCCTCAAAATAGATGGTGGGTCTGCTTAAACTTTTCCAATAGATGCTCAACCCCCCAGGGGTCAAACCTAGACCTTATTCCAGCTCTTGTCGGCCTTCAAAACTTGTTGATTTTACTGTTGTACCTGTTATATCATATCTGAAAAACACCAGTACTTTCCACAAAATTGTCAATATCTCACAATCTAAGTCACCGGACACTTTTATATGGCCTCCCATGTCCCGTGGGGCCGTGTCCGACACAAACATGGCTTCAACATGTGCTGGACACGTGTTTTTTCGTGTCCCGGAATTCCCGTGTCTCGTGGGGCCGTGTCCGACACGAACATGGCTTCAACACGTGTTGGGCACGTGTTTTTTTGTGTCGTGGAATCGGGACACGAAAAAACACGTGTCCGGCACGTGTTGAAGCCGTGTCCCGACATCTTGCTCCTAAAATATTGTTTATTTGGCCTTTACGGGATCCGTGCAAGTGCTTGGGTCCACTTTTACTTCTTCCCAGTGCTGGGCTTTAGGATGCCTTCATACAATCTAACGTAGGGATCGATGTCATTTAAATTTGGTTTTGAGCCCACTTGGGCCTGTCCTTCTTTAGCACTGCTTTAACATGTGCATCTTTTTAACCCCCAACACCTTGGTTAGGATACCTTGCTACAAGATTTATGGGTTCTGTGCCTTTACATGACTCTATGAAAACCATTAACCCCTTGCACCTCCTTTATCTTGTCAACAGGCAGAGTTGGCATCAAAAACGTTGGTTAAGTATTGGCATATGTCCTACAATCCAATGCTACTTTACTGCTCTTTTCGGTGAAGATGGCATTGGGATCCTTATATGTTGTAACTTAGGGTAGGTGAGGTGCTGATCTTAGGCCTCATAGAGTGTCAAACTTGCTACCATGCAAATGCTGAGTTTCGTTATCAATTCAACAATATGGTGCTGAGTGGTTACTATCATCTTATTGAGAAATATGGTTTTGACATATTGAGCTATCATCTTTGTGACTCATTGTGATTTGTGAATGACAAAATGTATATCGTGTATTGATTCTAATTAGTAATTTCTATTGAATATTTGTAAATGTTCTAGTTTCTAAAAAAGATTGGATCTATATGTCTATATTTTTAATATATATAATTATTAAAAATATATATATAAAACGTGTCCTTTGTGTCCTGATTCCGGGGGTCACCGTGTTTGTATTGGACACTTGTATTTTCGTGTCCTTCGTGTCACGTGTCAGGTGATTTAGCTCACAATTTAGCCACAGAAGGGAGACACCCTCTAGGACTCTCTAGGAGACATAGGGAGGCACACTTTTTGGGTGGATTACTCTTTCCAATTGATAAATATTTTTTGAGATAAGATTTTTTATATTTTTAGGGTTTTCACAATATTATATTTTTTTTGTATTTTTTGAAACATATACAACAAAAATTTGATAAAAATTGAAGAGAAGGGGTTAGACCTTAGTCCTTAACCCTAGGGCAACAAGGGATCAAGGTTAATGTTCCTTCTCAATTTGGAAATCAAATATTTATAAATTAGGGAAAAGACTAGTAACCCTATATAGGTCAAAGTAGCGTTAGCATAATTAGGGAAAATAATGCATTCCAAGGCCCACTTATGCAGCTCCTTCAAGTGGAAGATATCCTCAAACACAATTAACAAGATGCAAGCAAAACCCTAATTTCGCCTTGCTTAGGATGCACAAGAACAATTTCAAACAAGAAAATTGAAGGATCTTACCTACATCCACCAAGAAAAGAGCTAAAGAAAGATCTTAAGTCCTTCCTTAGCCTTGAGTTATAACAATAATTCAAATGGATCAACCTTGAGAGAGATAGAAAACCCGAGAACATCATCATTTATCCTTCATCACAAGAGAACATGCCAAAAAGAGAGGTGTGCTAGCCTTAGAAGCTCATGTAGACCAAGATAAAAGTTAAAAGATCATGTTTGAATCCCTTTCTTGTTACAAATGAGAGGGAGGTGCTTTTTATTTATATGGAGCAACCTAGCCTCTTTAACTTTAGAGCCTACCTTATTAAAAGATAAAATATTTCAAAATTAGGGTTTGTCACACACAAGCCAGGGACTCAACCACAAAATGACATAAAATAACAATAAAATGATGCAAATGGCTTCAACCAACTGATATGTTGAGCCTAAAAGAGCATGTTATGCCTTAACTAACTCCAACGATGTGCTTGTCCCTCAACGTCCTCCTTTTTAGCAAGGTAAAGTTTTCTTCAAAAGATGACATCATCATCATTTTTTGTCTAGGAGACTGAGAAGAGGGATGATACATCAAAAGAGAGGTCCAAGTGGGAAAAGATGAGGTGTGCTAAAACATGTATGACAATGTTTACACACGCAATCACCTCTACATAGCATAAACACAAGTGTGGCTAGGAGCTCCTTAGCCATGTGCCCTAATGGGTTCATCCCAAGGTGCGCCAGTCACCTACCCAGGGCATAAATTCCCAACATGATGAGGGACTTCTGTTTATCAAGGGGTAGTCAACAAAGCCAGTAGGTCGACAATCCTTAAAATGAGAACCAAGAGGACCTTCCATGACCAGGCCAAGGGTCTTCAACATTTCTACATAAGAAAGCCCAAACTTGGCCTTTTACAATGGCAAAAGACCCCCTCACTCTGGTACATCCTATTGTTAAAGATATTGCAGCTGTGAGACCCATTCTCAAGGAGGATGGTACCTTATTCAGTTAACTAGGGTTCCTGGTCAGTGAACCAGGCAGAGTAATTATCTAGAAGGTAACCCTAGGGCCCCCAGTAGTCTCCTGGGGTTCTTGGTGCCATGGCAAAGTCCCTAACATGTGGTTAGGGCCCCTATATGCCTCTAGGGTAGCCTGGTTTAGGAAAAGGCAGTTTCTTGGTTTGGGACCAAGCAAATCCTGTGGGTTGAGGCAGAGCCTTCCTACTCTGGGACCAGGCAGATTCTTGGTCTAGGACCAAGCAGTTCCTGCAGGTACATACCTGGTCAGTGAACCAGGTGGATCTTGGTCAGTTGACCAAGATGATGATGTGTGATCTCCTCTCTCCTAATCAGTTATTGCTAGGTTGTTTCTCAAGGGACTGACCACCCCTTGATGATGTTACTAGCACTTAACCCTTAGGAGCAGTATTGAGGACCAGAGGATCACATCATCCAGTTTGGACTTTTCCTTATACAATGATGATAAAAATATATGGAAAACACATGACAATATAGCTTAAGAGAGAAAAGATTAAAGTCCTTGGTCTTGTTGGTCTTATGGGTAAAAGGGTTGTTTTCCCACTTTGATGGTACACCTTGGTATTGTGGGTAAGGGGGTTGCCTTACCACCTTGTTGTGGCGCCTCTAGTTGACTTATGGTCTTATGTCTTACTATTGGTCCTCGCACCCTTATTGTTTGTGGTACCATGACCCCTTTTCTATGATGACTTAAGCTTTATTGTTTTTATTTTGTGTGACCATTTGACCCTAGGTACGCTATTCTAAGTCAACCTAACTTTATTTTTATGTTTTATTTTGGTAACTATCCTAAAACCTAGGAGTGTTTAAGTGACCCTTCTAGAAGACTTGTCAAGATTATAAATTAAGTTCAAATCTCCATCCTTATTGTGCATCTTGACATGAGAGAAGTTCAGATCTGATCCTTGCTTGCTCGAGAACTCTTTGCTCCTGGTTTGTGCTTGACGTCTAGGGTTACTGATCCTTTGCGTGGACATTTTTGGGTCTTTGATGGTTCTATCTCCTTGTGGACTGGGCCGTGACTGTGTTTTCCCTCCTTAGGTTGATCCATAGTTGTATGTTTCTCCTTTGACTGAGCCACGAGTTGCTTGTGACACCTCCAGGCAGGTCGTGACTGTATTGGGTTGATTCGTGATCTTTTGCTGCTAGTTATGTAGACCGTGACTGTACTGGGATGATCCGTGACCTTTTGCTGCTGGTTATGTAGACCGTGACTGTACTGGACTGATCCGTGACCTTTTCCTGCTAGTTATATAGTCCATCATTGTACTGGGATGATCCGTGACCTTTTGTTGCTGGTATGTAGGTCGTGTTCATCCTTGTGAGATGCTCTTGGACTATTAGCCTGGGTGTCATTGTTCTAGGGCTTCTAAACCTATTTTGACTGAGGTCGTCTTTGTTAACAACCTTCCTAGGTTGAGCCGTGACTATTGGTTTACTCTCTTACTGAGTCATGGTTGCTGGGACCCTTTAAGGCTAGGCTGATTGTGGTTGCATTCTCTTAGTAGGCCATGGCTATTTGGATGCCCTTTGGGATGATTTTTGACTGTATCCTAGCCGACTGTGGACTGTAGTGACCCTCCCTTAGCCTTGATGTGGACTGTGGTGTTCTTTCCCTAGCTGGGCCATGGAATGTTGGTGTCTTCCTTAGCTGGGCCGCTGACTGTGGTGACCTCTTCCAGTTGGGCTATGACTGTTTGTAGCCTCTAGGGCTGGTCTATGATTGTGTTAAGTCTACTAGAGGGTGCCTAACTGTGTTTGGGGCTGAGTATAACTGCTGAGGTCTTCACACTTGGTGACTGGGTCATATTGACTGTAATTGTATGTACCTAACCTTAACCTACAACACTATAACTTTTTCTCTCTCAAGGTATGTCAATTGTTCCTTTGAGATCTTGTCCTTTTAGTGACAAGATATGATCCTAAAAGTCTCCGAGTATAAGGCAGATCCAAACTAGATCTAAACCCACGTTGTTATTTATTAGTTGTTAATCATTAGTTTGTTTTTGTAATGTACTATTGTTTATGTTTTCTAACCAACCATGAAAAATACGCCAACACAGATTCCCCCAGGGGGGATGGGGAGTGCGCTCTTATGAGCCTACTCGAAACTTTATTAAACCTTTTATAACTTTTTGAGGAGTGCACTTTGGTCCTTATAAATTGGATCTAAAGGCTTACAAAATACTAAAAAAAAAGATTTTGTGAGGAGGGGAGCTTTGTTGGGCTTCTGATGGCTTAATTTTTTGAAATTTCGCCATAGTTTCCTCCTCCTTTTTCGCTAAACCTACAAAAACAGCGATGAAAAGAATGTGAAAGATGCCCAAAAACACTTTAAGAGTGTCTCGAGAAAGTCTACAAAAAATGTCTAAATTTTTTTAAAACTAGCTATAAATGACTAAGTAAGGCAAGCTAGGAAGCTTGCCTTCTTAGGATCTTTGCTTGCCTCTTTAAAAGAATGGAAAACAAATCTCAAGCACTAAATTCCAAATGAATGATCTTCTTAACCAAGTGCTTTTATATTTCAACCTTAAACTTGTGAAAATAAAGCTAGATCCAGAATTTTAAATAACAACTTTTAATTACTCAATAAGATCTAGACTTGAATTTAAATCTACTTTAGATACGTCTTTGAAATGTAGATTTAAGCAAATAACGATAACCAAAGTAAACTTGAAAATTTTGGATCAAGAAGTGATAGAACTAGATGGAGCAAGAAGTAGAAAAGGGATGGTGACGTCTCCTTCGGTGAAATCAGAGGGATGATTCTTCTTCTTTCAAAATTACTGGAGAAGAGGGAGAGCGCACTCCCTCATCAAATGCTCTAGCTTAGGTTTCCCATAAAATATCTTCAACAAAATGCAAAGGGGATTAAAAGCATCCGTGTGAAATGATAGCAAGACAAGTAGTATTATAGATCCAAAAAAGAAATCACGTGATACGTGGTAGTCTCATATATTTTACAATAAGAAGTAACCTAACAAGAATCGCTTCTTATTCTTACCAAAATGTAAATTTCCTTACAAAGTCAAGCAATCTCAACAATTGCAAAATATGAAAGAAGTTGATACATATTACCTCAATGATTTAGCATAAAGACAACATCAACCTAACATCTATGGATCCTACACTGAAATTGCCTCCAAGGCCTTTTTATTAACTATACTAAAAAAAAATTACAACATACGCAAATAGAGGTTCCACCTTCCGATCCTGAAACAATGGCACAAAGCCTTCATTAAATAGAAATCCAGAGCCCAAGGGGGTGCATCTTCAAGTGGGAGCTCAAGTCGAGTTCATGCGTGAAACGAGGAACTCACTTGCGTTGATGTGGAGTGGGACTAGAGAGGTAGGCACCAACTCTCAAGAGGTGCACCACCTCTCAAATGGAGCCTCCACCAAACCATTCACAATATGACAAATAGCCAAGCTGTGAGGATGAAGAGAGGGGCGCATCACCACTTACTACCTCTCACAAATTGTTCCCACGTGAGTCATAGCTACTCCAATCACACCTTAATTAAATACACCACGTAAAATAACTCACAAAAACCAATCAAGTCGCTTTCAAACTTGAGTCTCGCTTGCCAACATGTCCATGTCGTCCAACTCCAAAATATTGCGCATTCTCCAAGCCAGGGTCACTCGTTACACTCCAAAAAATTATCCAAAGTGATGCTTAAGCTAAGTGATGAGGTCACCATTCAAGGGGACAAGTTTGCCATATCACCCAACATGTCAAACTTGTCTTCTTTGACTTTTTTTTTACTTGTCTTTTGCCAATTTGTCACATTGTTAAAATTTAAGTTGATGTTTTGATGTCTCTTTAGTGAAAAATGGCTTTAAGTAACTTTTTAATCACCCGAAGCATATGAAAAGTGGTTTCCAGGGTAAAGAGTATGCTCTAAGTGTGAAAACGAGCATACCCATGCCAAATTCCGCCTATGTATCAAGTTTTTACGCCCATTACAAGAATTTTAATTAAACCATTAACAAATGGCCCAAAAAAGCGAGAAATTTTATTTTTCTCGAAATAAAAAAAACTTAGGGGGACCTAGCACATGTCCATACAACTCAATATTGATGCCTAGCATGCTCATATACATTTACACTTAGAGTCTAATAACCTCCTAAGACCTAACCACCAAGACGACTACCCCAACTTTGAAGGTATGGGTGAAAAACTCGAAAATTATTAGTCGTTTGTTCAACAACCAATAATTATCAAGAGAAAAAACACTCTGGGCTAGTCGGATTGATGTCTAAGTCCTAGGAAGCTGAGTCTTTTACATACATCTTTAATGTTAACACATTTATTACAATTTCCCCAAGGGGGTGTCAACATGTGGTATAACAAAAATTAAAAGGGCCAAGAAGGTCTGATGGACTTCTGAACTCTGAATTTGAAGAAGTGTTTGTTCATCTTTGGCGGCTCACTGGAAAGTGCAACTGAGTGCAACTCAGGTGGTAACATTTGGCTCCAACTATGGGACGTGTGCTCGATCTGGTCTTTAGGCAAAGAGAGTATGCAAGAACCATAGAATCTCTAGTTTCAGTCATTTGTAAAAACATCTCAACTTGACAAACCAACCTTAGTAGCAAAAAATCTTGTGAAAGGCCAATGAACCATAAGTTGCATTATTGAAAAGTGAAAGGAAAATACCCTAACTGTTGAAAAAAAAGATTTATTATTTATTCCTAAGTACAGGAAAGAAATGCTCACTTTAAGGAGCTTATTTTCTTACTCTAAGCATGACATAACCAAAATGTTAAGTAAAATGAAAAATCCAATGCAACCATCTTAACATTTTATCAAAATTTAAATTTTTTCCCTTGTGTTTGGTTACCAGCCAAAACAAGAATACCGGCTTTGCTAGAAAGTGAAAACCTGCGCGGATATTTAGGATGGGCGAGCTAGATGGGAAATCATAGGCATGCAGAACTTCATCAAACTGCTTTCCAAATTGGCGTGTGCTTCCGCAGGCTTCTTCTATCCAAGCTTGGATAGGGCTAATGTACCTATCTGTATGACGAAGTAGATCATAAACTCCATCATGTATATCACAAAAGCTTGTTGGATGATGACTCTTTGTGTAAGCGCCAGGATGCTCCAAATCATAAGGAGCCTCCAATGTGAAAATGTAGGCTGAGACTGACTTTTCATTGGTTGTATCAAATCCGACTCTTCAATGCATTGCTTCTCCAGGTCTTCATTGCTAATACTTGTGTGTGATTCTGAATGATCATATGAAAACTTTACGTGACCCTCTTCTATACCAAGATCTCCAAAGGTCTCCAAATCAACACTCCCTTCTCTTGATACATAAAAAATGGGCTTCTCAATGTATGTACAATAATCATCATCCATACCTTTGTCAAATATGGGGGAGTCTTCATCCATGGCATCACGTTCCTGACTATACTCTTCCTCAAGTTCACAATAATCTTCTTTAGAAAGTCCAGCCTCAAAGATGTTACAAGGGAAAGATCTTTCTGAACTCTTATCACTACGCAGAGAACATGGAGGAGTGTCATCATACACCATATAGATTTCATCATAGTTTTCTTTATAAGTTTCTATAATGGTTTCTTCTTGAGGCAAATCTGGAATACACATGTGATCATCCTCGCTGAAACAATCCTGAGGATACTTTAAGTCTTCAATAGTTTCTATCATGGCAACATGAAGAGGACCTTCAATAATATATTCAATCAAGGGACCTTCGTCAATATATTCAATAGGGTCGCTTGTGATACGTTGCTCAATGGGCTCCTCTAGTTTTTCCAAGTCTTTATTATTTTCTGTTAATGTGACATGAGGATGCTTTTCAACAATGTCTTCAGATGAAGGTTCTTCGCGAACTTCTTCAATTAGATTGTCATGGATGTGCCTATCTTAGAGAATCTTGCTGTGTATTGAGAGAGGCCTCATATTCTTTAATAAGCTGTTTAATCTCTTCCTTTTTAAAATGACTTAGAGGGATTTCCACGCATTCGATGTTGTCTATGACGACTCGAGGAAGATCCTCAATGGGAGTATCATGGACCTATTCTTCACTAAAATCTTCGAGAAGTAATTCCAAGTCTTCAATACTTTGTATCATGGCAAAAGGTCCGTCATATGTTTCCATATGATACTCTGTCCCAGATAGGTAGAAGGTAAAGATCTTTTCAAGGAATTTTTCCAAACCATTCATACTACCCCTACCATCATGCCATTGCTCTAAAACATCCAAAGGAAGCTTGGAAATGAGGTTATACACTTATTAGGAAGGCCTTGATAGAACCAACAACATGCCTCTCCTTGAAAAGTACTAGCAAACATTTCCATCATATTGCCCTCATAAAGAACATTGGAGTTAACCATTAATTGAAGGAAAGACTTGACATGCTAGATGGCTGAATCACCATAATTTCCATGAAAGACTGGAATCCATTTATATATATATCCCCCACACCATGACCAAAGTTAGGAAAACCTAGGATGTTTGAGAAGTCAATGGGATGAAAAAATCTGACTATCTGAGAACCACATTACTTCCTTAGTTCATCCATATCAGAAATCAACAATGTGCATTTGATATAACCATGGAACTTTGTACTGAATAGGTGGAGCTGTCAACTGATGAGCTTTGGAAAAAATCTCAATTGCCGCATGTTCTCATCTACACACAACAAATCTTCACAAGTTTTTTGAGATAACCGGGTTTTATCCCTTCAATGGAGTTACCACACAAGAAGAAAAATATGCATTTAAACACACAAAAATTAATTTTTTTCTTTTCTTCATAAATTTATAAGAGAAAAAAGGTTAGTGGAGTCGCCAGATGAAAAGTAAAGATCTACTCCAAACATTCATCAAACAAAGCAAAATAAAAAAAATTTGAAAACAAAGTAGTACTCCGGAACATAAAGATTTATCCTCGACAACGACGTCAAAATGTTGTCGCCTAATTCGCACCTCAGGTCACGTGGCAAAAATCTTCAAGCCACTAGGTGCGACCTTAGGGGCTGTTGCCCACCTATTTCGACTAGGTGGAAACTCCATGCACATGAAGATGTACATAATTGTACAAGTCGTACCTTGGGAAAATCTAAGGATTTTTTCCATCTCTGCAGGGCAATTGCCCCTTTGTAAAACGAAATGTCCGCTCCCCTGCATGGGAAAATTAATGTAATTATATGTGCTAGTGTAGGTCATATGATATGGACGCCACACCATGGAACTGGTTATTAGGGAAGTCCCCTCATCGAGTGTTTTTTCCCTTTCCAATTAATCTTGTTGTTTAAACGATTTTAATTGGTTTGGTTTTTCACTCAAAATCCTCCAAAGTGGTGACGGGCGTTCTAATAGTCAAGTCCATGGGGTGGCTAAGGGTTCAAAATGTTCTTCGTGACCATGCTAGACATTTGTATAGAGTCTTGCGGAGTTTCGTTATGTTGTCGTGTTTTTATTTATTTTTTCTAGTTAATTAATGTCACCCTTTGGTGGTTAATTAACTAAGTTTTGATGTAATAATGTAATTGCTCAAGCACTGACACTTTGTAATAGGGGCTATGAATGCAAGGTAAATTGCTATGAAACCCCCTAAGCCACTGCTTCGAGTCCCATGTCATTCTGATAAGGGGTTAAGGAGATAAACCATTTTTAGCTAAGCAAGGTCTATTTTTCCTAGGGAATTAATTAATTTCCCTAAGTCAAAAATTTAAATTATTTGATTTTGAAGGAAAAAATCAAATAAGGCCATGGTAATTAAGTTTGGGAGATGGCTAAGCATAGCCAAAATTTGATAAACCCTCCATGGTCAAAATAAATGTCTGAAGATCTCCTAAGTGGGGCGTGCCTTTTGTCTTAATAAAATAAAAAGATTAAAAAATTAAAGATCAAAAGTTAAAAATTAAAAAATTAAACATTAAAAATAAAAATATAAGATTAAAACTTAAAAAT
>LPNX010359231.1:7277-20676 GCA_001517045.1 Pseudotsuga menziesii | reverse complement strand
AATAAAAAACACTGAAAAAACTGAAAAATTGAAAAATTGAAAAACACCTAGGGGGACTTAGACATGTTCATATGACTCAAAAATGATGTCTAGCATGATTACACATTAACACATAGACTCTAATAACCCCAATAGGCACAAATGCCAAGCTGACCACCCCAACTTTGGAGGTATGGAGTGAAAAACTCAGAAATTATCAGTCATTTATTCAACAACCAATAATAACCAAGGGAAAAAACACCCTGGGCTGATCGGATTGACAAATGAAGTCTAAGAGACCGAGTCTTTTACAGACGCTATCATTCTAGAACATTTATTACAATTCCCTCATGGGGTATGAACATGTGATATAGTACAACAAGCACTTCCCAGAAGTACTTCCATAGGTCCTCTGAAGTCCAAACAAGTTAACCCTGTCTGGTTCACTGGGCTCACTTGATAAAAACCACTAAGTACAACTTAGGTGGTAACAGTCATAAGCCTGACCTCCTCTCTATAGCTTATACTTGGCAACTAGGGTTGGTGGTAGCTTTGAATCCTTGGTCTTTCCTGCTATATGTATCTTAGGGTCCTTACCAGTCTTGGACAGCCTGGTGATGCGGTGTATCAGGTCGACGCTCAGGTCGACCCTGTTACCCAACCAAAGGTAACCTCCATGTACACAAGAAAGTAGGATGCGCACCATGACGTTAACCTCTGCACCTCATCCAAAATGGGGTATTCTCAACAAATTGAGCAGACCTGACCGCTTAAGAACCTGGACATGTTCCATAGGAACATATTCATCGGCACCTGTCCTTGCGTTCTTCTGAATTGTAAGATACTGATCTGGCCAGAACTGAGGATATGTCTTACTGTCTCCCAGGTTATAATCTACAAATTTAACAATAGCGGCATATCCTAATAGATCTCCATCTTCCTTTACTCTAGAATCAATCGGTGGTATGGGAATAGGAAACTTACCCCTCTTGGGAATGTTTACCTCTGGTGTGCCTTCAACTCATGGTACAATGTATTTTGGTGCGCTATGAACTGCTTCCTCCAGATCCGGAATGGATTCTTCTGTTATCTGAGATTGGCTCCGCATCCTTGGTAGCTGTCTAACCTGTGATGAACCTAGTTTCATACTCTTGGGTGATGTCGCCATAGCGGACACAAGGCCTCCACACTCGAACCTTTCCAAAATCGCTTCTATAGGTTCCTCCTTGGACAGAACCCACTCGGTGGAATACTTTGGATCGACAATGGCTGCGAAATAGGGAAATCACAGCACTCTGTAACGAAATTAGCTCTGCACAGGGAAAACTTAACAGTTTACTCTATAGCTCTCAGCTCTTGGAAAAGTAACCGTCCTGAATGAATGATCTCTGCTTTTATGCTGAAGGCTATAATCCCGAACGCAACGGTCATCTAGGCTGAACCCGTCAGTGGTATTAATGCATGGACGAGACCACAGCCATTGTTTCGATCCTCATTAAATGCTAAAATCCGATCAAATTTCCCTCGAACCCTGTGTGCAGGCACCGGTCTCATCAAAGATTTTCCAAATCTGGAAAATTTAATATGCCGTTGCCAAATCTACGATAAGGTATACCGGTCATTTCTTCATTAACTTCCTGTCAGAAGGTGACTTGACTGGCCCTCTGTTGTTTTTTGAAACTGGATACGTGGCACAGAGAAACATCACATTGTTGCGATGCCACACCGCATCACCTTCTCAAAACAAACTTTAAACAGTTTTTTTTTTCCTCCCTGCAAGCCACTTAATGTCTTGCGCAAAAATGAACCATCCTTATGCGATTCCTTATACTTAGAATACCTGCCGGTGTAGACTAATTCCTGGTGCGATGCCTCATTTCAACTACACTAGACATCTGCACCATCATTACTGTCTGAGTTAAGGCTGGGGTATGGAGTGGCTAGCACTGTAAAGCTTAAGCCTACTGCCATTAATCAATGTGGGAAGAAGCTCCCCATTCAGTTTGCTGAGCTAAACGGCTCCTCCCTCTGTAACTCGCTAAATCTGGTATGGCCCCAACCAATGCGTCTTGAACTTCCCTGGAAACTTAATAAATTTACTGTCATAGAGAAGTACTAGGTCTCCGATATGAAGAGTCTTACTCTTAATGTGTCTATCATGCCAAGCTTTTTCTCGTGCCTTCTGCACTTTCTGATGGAATCTGGCAATGAATCTGTCTTCCTCTAAGGCAAGCAGTTGCGCTAGCCTTTCATGCATCGTGTCTGTATCAGCCATCCCGGTGATCTGAGCAATTCTTAGACTGGGAAGAATATACTCCATAGGCATAACAGCCTCTTCTCCATACACCAAGCTGAAAGGTGTATGTCCTGTAAGTTTCTTACATGTCGTCCTATATGCCCATAACACAGCATTAACCCTGAGGTCCCAATCATTTATTTGGCTGTTGCAGATCTTAGGAAGAGCGTTTTCTCGAATCTTGTTAAAGGCCTCCACCGTACCATTAGATTGTGGGTGGTAAGGAGTGCTCTTATGGTGCTGTATCTGGGATTCTTTTGTCAAGGCCTCAATGGTGCAGTTCAAGAATTGTGTGCCTTGATCCCTCATCAAAATTACTGGGCATCAAATCTACTGATGATGTTCTTAAAGAGGAACTGTGCAGCTGTAGCAGCATCACAATTTCTTACTGCTTTAGCCTCCGCCCATCTGGTGAGGTATTCTGTTCCTGTGATGATGTATCTCGCACCAGTTCATTTTCCTGGTGGGTTGATAGGACCCACAAAATCTATAGCCCACTTGTCAAATGCGCGCAGCATAATTTGTGGTCGCATTGGCATTTCATCTCTCCACGAAGGTTTTCCTACCCTCTAGCAGATATCGCAGCATATGCAAAATTCCTTAGTATCCTTATGTAAAGTAGGCCACCATAATCTTGCGGTCAGGATTTTCTGCATAGTCGGCTTTCCTGCGAAATGACCTCCTACAGTACCTGAATGTGCTTCTCTGATAATAGCCTCTTTTTCATGTGGCATCACACATCTGCACAGGACTTCATCTGGACCTAACTTGTATAACTGTCCTGCGATTAGGGTGAAGTCTACTGCTTTAACAACCAACTACCTCTTTTGATGCTTGGTAAACTCATCAGGTGCCCATCCTGTAGTGAGAAAGTGAATAATATCAGCATAGTACTCGTCTGCGATTTGAATAGAAAACAACTGTGCATTTGGCAAATTGTCCTCTAGATTACTTGGCTCTTCTCCTGAGTCTATCCGTGACAGATGATCAGGTCCGGTGTTCAATCTTCCTGGTTTGACAATAATTTCAAAATCATACTCCTGGAATAGGAGTAACCATCTATAGATTCGTCCCCCTAAAACTGGCTTATTGACCAAGTAATTCAAAGCGGAATGGTCAGTAAAAATTTTGAACGAGGCACCCAACAGGTAGTGCCTGAAATTCTGTAGTGCGTACACCATAGCTAAGCCTTCTCTTTCCGTAGTGGTGTAGTTTTTTTCTGTCGTTGATAGCTTTCTGCTTGAGTATGCGATAGGAAGATCGATACCTCCTTCTCCTGGTTGCGTTAAAACAATCCCTAGTGCAATGCCACATGCATCCACATGTACATGAAATGGCTTAGTCCAGTCTGGAAATACTAAGATGGGTGTTGTAACCATATTCTCTTTAAGTGTGTCTAGACTCTGCTGACATTCCTCATTCCATAGGAATTTTACATCTTTCTTTAACAATTTTTCCATCGGTGCTGTAATCTTTGCGTATCCCTTGATGAATTTTCTGTAGTACCCGGTATGACCAAGTACTGTCCTCAATTGTTTGACTGAGTTGGGTGCTGAAAGATTTACAATGATGGCAATCTTTGCGGGATCTACCATCAAGCCTTGCCTGCAAACAATGTGACCCAACAAAATACCGAACGACGCATAGAATATACATTTTTTCATGTTCAGAGAAATCTGGTACTGCCTACATTTCTCTAACATCAGTCTTAAATCTCCTATGTGCTTGTCAATTAATCCAAATATAGTCCAATCATCAAAATAAACTTCTAAGAATTTATGGATGTACTCTTTAAATACAGCAACTACTACTCTAGAAAAGATAGTTGGTGCATTCTTAAGACCAAAGGGCATTACCATATACTAGAATGAGCCCCATTCTGTTGCAAAAGTGGTCTTAGATCGATATTCTGGATGGATTCTGATCTGGTGATAGCCTAAAAATCCATCGGTGAAGGAGTAGACCTCCTGTCCTCCCACATTGTCTAGCACTTCATCAGTGAAAGGTGTCGGAAATGCATCATGAAGTGATGCATCGTTGAGTTTAAGCAAGTCGACACAGATCCTGATGTCTCCTTTGGTTTTCTTCTCTTGCACAACCATGGGACTAAACCATTCGCTCTCTTCTACGGGCTCAATGATGCCTGCCGCTAGCATCTTATCGATCTCATCCTTAACTTTTTCTTTATAGCGCATATTTAATCTATATGGACACTGCTTAACTGGTCTAGCATCCTCTTTCAATGGCGTCCTCATTACTCCCAAGTCTTCGACTATTCCCTTCATCTCTGTGAACTTGGTGGGAAATAGGTCCTGGTAGTGATGTAGCAAGTATGCAATCTGTCCGACTGTTTCATCGTTCCAATAGTCTCCAATAGAGGCAAAATTTGGTTATGTGTATGTGCCAATATTGATCTGTTTAATCTTGATCGGTTCTGTGATTGCTGGAATCTGTAGCTTTGGTCCATCAACATCGTGAGTCCCCTCAGACTCCGGAATGTTGATGTTGCGAGGATCCTCATCCTCCTCCTCTGGTTCTGATGCAAAGTTATAACACTCTAGTGCCTCTTATAACTGGATGGCCCACTCAGGTTGAGCTGACACTGATAGGGTACAATCCTCAAATATCTTAATATTTATTACATCTAGGGCCTTATCAACACTTGGATACTCATATTCAAAAGCAAAGGTGAGTAGAAAGTTGTCTATCATAAGTGGCCATGTATTCATTCCCTTGCGCAATTCAGTCTCTATGTACCAGTTCCTTGGAACTGTATCTAAAGTGTGAATGAATCGGTGAACCTATTCATCCTTGGGAATGTCCGACCAATTCCATTCACACGTCTAAATATGTGACCTAGGGTCACTTTCTCCTGTGTATCTCTGCTGGACATACTCTCTGTCGGTAGAGAATCTGATCACCATCAATCTCTTAAGATCATCCCATGATGCGATATTCTCTTTATGTGCATACCACCATATTGCAGGTGTGGCTCGTACTGCAAGGTCCATAGCTGCGATCCTCTACTCGTGAGGAATTTGTTGTTCAAACTACGTGAGAAAGTCCTGGATATCTGTTAGACCATGGAATGATGGAATCTCGTTGTCCTCTGCGCCAATCCATCGCAATGACTTAGTCATGTACATGCATCTTCACGTTGAGACTTCGTAAAGTCTGTTCTACCAGTTCTCTAGACCAACATCCGAATCCGATGCGCATGAGCTGTCGCATCGCCAACTAATGTTCCCTTCTGCGGTTGGATTGATGTAGTCGCTCTGGTTCGCAGTCATCTAGTAAAGACTCTCCATGTTACGTGCCTCTTCCTTTGCTCAGATAGGTTCAATGTATCTAGGACCCTGAAGAGGATCTAATGGTGCGATGACCTAGATCTGCGCGTCCTCAAAGGTCATTTGTCTTCTCTTTAAGTCGATAATGGCCATGTTATCGATTGCCCAATCAATACCTAGTAGAGATGGATACGGTCTACTATCGCCAATGATTTCTATAACTTCGAAGTCCGTAGAGCTGCGAACTCTGTTAATGTCAACTGGCACCTGCGGTAATTGACCCAGGGGTGATACCCACTGCTGATTAGCTAATCTCATATGGATAGGTGATCTGACTAACTTAGGGCTACCCATCTATTCCCATGTCTGCTTAGTCAGAACATTTACCTCTGATCCTAGATCTAGGATCACCTCATCCATTTCAAATTCTCCAACCTGTGTTGTGAGTCGCATCTCTCTTCCTATTCTTGTATGTCCCATAATATTATGAACAGCACGATGTGCATTGCTCACGGAAGAAGATGGCTGACACTAATCTATGATGCACTGAAGTTCTCCGATAGCTTGATCATTTCTCATGAGTTTTAAACAACTCCGCAGGAAGGATTGTACACTTCCTGCCAACTCATCCTCGTCGCAAGCGCTCGATGTGGTAGCCTACGACATCTGTACAGGGCTAACGCCATAAGGTGCTTGCTGTGGTACACCCCTAGACGGCGATACCTATGATCCTGATTGTATAGGCTCATCAAAGAAGGTTTTAGCTTCCTGAAATATTTCTTTATTCTTCTGTAGGTCGAGTGGTGTTGATTTATTAGTAGCTTTGCACACCCACTCCGGTCCTGTGTTCTTTTCACTATTCTGCGATGTCCCATTGGTGGAAGCACCACTACGAGTCACAATGTTGACTCTTGGTTCTGGCTGTTTCTGCTCAGCAGTGATAAGCTGGATGTTCTGGTGTACTACTAGCTTAGGTTCTCTGATCTTGGCTATCAAGGTAGGACATTCTTCTATAGTGTGGTTGTAATATTTGCAATAGTTACATGTGGTGGTGGGGCTCTGACAGTCCCTAGCATAATGTCCTATAACTCCATAGTTGTAACAAGTAATTGGTCCACAACCATGGCCAAATCCTTCTCCATAGCCAAATCCTCCTCCACATCCTCGTCCTCTGAATCCTCCTCCATGGCCAACATGAGCCAGATCATGCTGTGGTCCTACTGCTGGACCCTGTGTTTCTGATTGGACTCTATACAAGTCTTGCTTGCTCTAGAACATGAGATCATAGGCTCGACAATCGTGTTCATCATGGCCTACGAACTTGCAGAAGACGCAGTATAAGTTCTTAGGTGTCTGCACGTACTTCTGAAGTAGAGGGCATTGCTGAGGCGGGTGTCCCCTTGTTTTGCATATTTCACACCACGGCCCGTGGGTCTGTGGTAAGGGGTTAGGAGCCCCATTTGCTAGATATTCTACAAAGACTGGATAGTTGTATTTAGTATGGCCTTGTACTTTACACTTTACGCACCATATGTGTTGCACAACCACTTTTCCTTTTCTAATCTCATGCATCTGTAACATGAGATTAGGCAACTGGTTTTGCAGGTTTGTCATACCTGTGCTAGTTTTGGCTAGAGGTGAAGCCTCTATTTTCATCACCATCTCCAACGCGTCATCCTGCATATGGATTTTCTGTTGCATTAATGGAAGTCTGATGTGAGGGAGTAGGACTGCAATAAACCATTCCTTATGCTGCTCTGGCGCAAACTCAAAGCTGACTTGGTCTATAAGGGCTTTGAATTTCTGGTCGAAGTCCCACACTGACTCTATAGGTAATTGTTTGATGTATTTGAGCTCTGTAATGCACTGTGACTCAGACTTAGGTTTCTTAAACTCTTTAATCATGGCGGTCCTGACCTGAACAAGTGTTCTGGGTACTGCTGAGGTATACTTCATATACCATGTTAAGGCTCGTTCTCTAGGTGTGGTGACCAACTGTAAAAGTTTAATATTGTCATCATGGATTGTTTTAATGGTCCACAAGGCTTCACATAGAAACCAATGCTGCTCTGGGTCCTCTTCCCCTGTACCCTTAAAGATAGGTAGCTTCATGTCATCCCCCATTCTATTTCTATGTGGTGGATGTTGATTTGCTGTGTTACTACCACTCAGCGGTGTAGGTGGAGGTGATGTAGCGGTAGTATGTACTATCTGGGAGCTACTAGATGGAGTTCCTACAGGATTGTTCTGAGTCCTGATCTTTTTCTGTGGGGTATAAGGGTGGTAAGGGATACCCCCTTCTGTTCTGTCTGTTTGGCTATGACTCTGCTGTCTAGTACTATGTGAATTGTCTTCAAATATGGGAGATCTGAAATCTACTTTGTATTTCTTTCCACTACGTGTACGTCCAATGTCATCGAAATAACTCTCAAACTCTTGTGACATTACAATTTGTTAACTTATTGATCTGAAACCATATCCATTACTCCTTTTTCATGTAATAACATCTTAATGGACAAGTTTAAAGATTTTAGGTACTTACCACGATATCCTTTGAAGAAGTACCGCTCAGCCTCGCTGAAGCTTTTTCTCTGTTCAACTGCAGACTCTATGACGAATCCTTCTAGCACACTCGCAAGCCAGAAGTCTACTGTCCTCGTAATGGGATTATCAAGGTTCTTCACGATCTGAAGAACCTTGTTGGTTGCTATGGGCAGACCCGGATTTACTGTAATGTACCAACAACACCCCTAGCTCACTGGCCCTTTCGGTGACAGACCATGGAGCAGCTTGAAGTCTCACCCGAAGTGATTCTAATGGGTTGGCCAAAGACTCAAGTGTCTTCGACCAGTTTCTGTAGCATCCTATGTGCGTCTCGCAACTCTTCTTAACCCATGAGGCCTCTTTCTCTCTGCGATGCACAATTTCCTCTTACTCGCGATGACTCTAGCCCTTATCGCATCGGTGCATCCTGGGCAACATGTAACTCTCTCCTACGCTCAATCCTTAACCTATGGTACCACACACCACAGCTCCTCTGATGGTGCGATATCGCCTCCCTGCGATATCCTACCGCTGTGACTCAGCATACCTAGCGTTACAGGACTCAACATATAAGGCTTCCTTATACTGTGATTCTTAACTATCTGGAGTGAAACATAGACAAACTCTTATACAGAATACTTAAAGACTTCAACTTGCATTTATTCTTCTATAATGTCGTGAACTGAATAACACATACATACATTTAACTGTAAGCAAAGTTCATGTAATGAGTGACATATACAACAAGTAAATACAATCACATGAATCAATCACATAACACTCTGATTTTACGTGGTTCACTTCCAGGGTAGAAGCTACATCCACAGAATTGTGTTTTATTATATCTTGAGAGAGTACACAGTTCTGCTGCACCGCATGTGCAGCTAGAGATCTTCTGGGTAACTCCGCACTCACTGCCTGGAGCCCTTCTCTCCTAGATCTCTTCTCTATCTCTATATTTCCTTCTTACAATATTCTCTCTCTCTCTCTCTCTCTGTCAATCCCTGCGGATTGTTACATACATGCTCAATGAGCTAGCTAATGGTTACAGTAAGATAACTACTGCTGACAACAAAACCAGAGCTCAGTTTCTATATTACAACTGTCTTATAAGTGTCTACTTGTCTAACTTTCCCAACTTCCCAACCCTTTTACAATACAAAATACATCCCTTTATAGGCGGCCCGAAGGTCTCCCCATTACAACACTGTGGGCCTATCTCTTTACCAGTTTTATTGTCTTGCAATACCATAGGTTTAATTCATTCAAATTCCTTGACATGTTCTATAATGCCTGCATCTATCATTCTATCTAACTCTATATTTATTTTTTCTTTATATCTTGGATTGATCCTACATGGTCGTTGTTTGATAAGTTTGGTGGCGTGCTTCAGGGGACTCTTCATTTCTATGAGATCACCTTCAATTCCCTTCATTTTTGAAAATTTTGTGGGGAAACGATCCTGGAATTCAGGTAATAATTTTTTAATATTCCCCAGAGTCTCATCATCCCAATAGTCTCTGATACTAGGAAATTTTGAGTTCTCTGGAGAACCAATATTTACTTCTTTTATTTTTAGAGGATTCAAAAACTTGTCACTTGATACACCTGAACCCTCCACTACTTGAGTACCCTCAGATTCAGGAGTATTTATTTTTTGTGTGTTGTGAGGGATATCTACCTTATGACTTGGGCTCCTAGGGTCACCAACGTACTAGGTTTTGTCTTGCAAACATAAAAGATTGCAAAAACATATATAAGAGAAAATGGGATGTGTACCTTATTATCGATGGTTGATCCAAGCGTTAGCCTTATTTCTCCAATCCTCCTCAAGCTCCAGATCTTCTGCACTTACAAAATAAGTTGATGTTTCTCCACAGGAATTCTAACTGTTATATAAAGAAATATTAAAAGATTATAATAGCATATAAGAAAAAATATCAATGCATTTCATAATTCATAACAATAAGAACATATGCAAAGACAATTTGGGAAAAATTAACTCTTTATTAATAAGTTGTAGGGAACATTACAACCATGTCTAAGACAAGCCTCTCTGTTGACCAAGAAACCGAGTTCTTTCTCCCCTCTCCAAGGGATTTCTCTAGCATAACATTTCTCTCCAAAAAAATTCTTTTTCATCCTCTACCCCTCCCATCTATTTATACTTGCTGATAAGGAGAGGTTATGAGGCCTATGATAGTTAGGGGAGTTGGGAAAGTTATGATTTTGAACCCAACTTCCCCTAGACTAATCATGTTTTATCTTTTAATTTTGTCTTAAGGGAACCGTAGGTGCATATATAGGAAACTCATGAATGAATCACAACTTATATAAATACAACTCGTGATTACAATATTACATAGTTGACCCGCATGTTGTATATGAGCCTACCCATAGGTGACACATGACTTGTCATAAGAAGAAGTCATGAATGCAAGAAAAACTTCCTTGTAAACAAAGGAAAAACTGAAGAGAAGAGTACGTGTTAAGGCTTCACTTCATCTATAGTGTTTAGGATACTTCAAACCATACTGTCCTTTTGTGTACCGAATCATTCAGTGTCAGTACTCAGACGGAGAAGTGCCATTTAATAGTATAATAGATGCCCCCTAATGTGTGAGGTCAGAGGGAAGCGATGTCCGAAATAAATTACAAATATTTTACCATGAAGAGACTCAGTATCAAATTCATAGAGAGGTACCTGAAAAAGACAATCAAATTAATTTACAAAATCATTAGTGAGGATGCCATGTTCAATAAGGTGGAACTCTAGATCCTTTACAAGATTCATTTACATCACATAGTATGGTAAACAGGGCCACGTATGTATTACAATGGTGGATCAAAATCATAATAGTACAATGATGCATCTGCAATAGCTAGAAATAGAGTCACAGATCATAGCACAATCTTGCACAACTTAGGTCATATAAGCTGTAACCCAAGGTCTTCATCCAAATCCATAGAAACCAGTACGAACCCTACCATGTGAATATAGGAGTTGAAGTTGAACATGGAAGGATACTATCAGAGTGTTAGTTAAAGAGTTATACTGACTACCAATGAAGAGGAGTCCACCAATATGAGCAGTGGATGCTAAGGTACTATCTTTGAAACTCAAGGTCTTCTTCTATAGGATGATTTGATTAGAAGCCGTTGTGTGAAGAGGAATACATTGAATCCTTCAACATGTCACATGAGTAACTAGTAAAGTGGATAAGGGAAGACATACACAAGATAATCTTAGAGATGAAAATAATAGGAATATGGGCTTTTAGGTTCCTGAAGAGCCTTCCCCAATGACATCTCAGAAGTAGGATGCGGACAGCTCGGGCCAAGGTCGGATGTCGGACCTCTCGTACATATTTCTCTAATGGTTTGTGATGGTCTCGTGTTTTATCTTTATTTGGTTGGAAAGGGACTTAGTGTCCTTGTGGATTTGTTGTGGATGTTGAATGTCATGTTAACAGTTTGTAAGAAGTTTTTTTATCAACCGTTTTTAGGAATATTTTGTTCTCCTGGTTAGAAGACTTCCGGACCCGTAGTGTCTCGGTTCTCAGTCTCTTGTTTCTACACTTGATTTCAGGTGGATAGGATGATTTGAACTACTAGGAAAGTCAGATATATGGTTGATGTCTTGTTCTAATGACATGAAAATATCTGAATATTTAATTTTCTTTTTATGATAGTAATATAAAGTTCACTCTCTTACTTACAATTTTTTTTATTTCATTCTAGAATCAAGGGATAGAGAAGGGAGGTGGAAATTTTTGGCATCCCAAGTTAAGTTATTGGGAGGCTATATATAAATATTTGGATAGTCCAGTTGAGAGTCTTGACCAGTCAAAAACTAACTTGTGTGTATTGACAAGCCAGTATATTTGTAATAGTGAACCTACAAGATCTAAACATGAAATTATGGATGCCTATTTGAAGGAAATTATTCCTACATTGAAGGATTTCGATGTTGGACCTATAAGCAAAAATCCTAGAGATGAATTCATTCCAAGACTATTAGATTTGACATGTCAAATATTGGTACAGAAATAGTCTTCACATAGATTGCACAAGAAAAGTATAGAGAAGAATAATTGCTATTGCAAAATACGTTGAATAACAATAGGAGAAATATTCCATACAATATTATTTATCATTATGTGTGAATATATAATACAACATCAAGGAAAAATTTGAATACTTAAAGAGGCAGCTTAATCTACCAACTAGACTGACTCATGAGCTAACTCAGTTTAGGAAAATAACCACTAGATCTCACTAATGCAACTTTGGATCACTAAAGGAGTTCGCAACTAGTTAACTAGAGAAGGTAGGTGAACAAAGGTGCCCATACTCCCTTAAATCATGCAAACTGATGCTAGAGAGATTGAGAGTAAACTAACTTATGGGAATCAGATCCTAACTGGACATAACTAAATATCTACTGGAGTCAACTATTGGACACTGCTGGTGACACTCAAAGTGGGTTCCTAAAATATAGGGATTGATCCTTGGAGCACAAAAAACTCATGTATACAAATACACTTAGTGGTAGGTGTCCACTAGGTGCGTCCCCCATGCACTAATGAAGTGATGAAGACCTCCTAAGATGGGAAAATTAACAAATAGACTTATGTAGTCAAAGGGAGGATTAATATTAATCCTAACACCCCCCTTTAATCCTAACTTTGGAAAACCTATCCCTAGTGTTGATTGCATGGGCAGACCCGGGTTTACTATCATTAATCAACAACACCCCAAACTCACTGGCCCTTTCGGCGACAGACCGCGAAGCGATCTGAAGTCTCACCCGAAGTGAATCTAATGGGTTGGCCAAGACTCAAGTGTCTTGGACCAGGTTCTGCGCATCCTACTTCCTTCGTCTTACTCCTGCGCGCTACTAGATCAACTAGCCCTTCCCACCGCTCGTCTCCTTCTACTCGCAGCACTGTTTACCCATGCGATACTTAATCCGGTGCGCGTCGCACGATTTCCTCCCATGTCGCACAACTTCCACTTACTCACAATATTCCCAACCTTACCACATTTCTGCGCACCGCGGGACACCCATCCTCTCCTCAACGCTAAGCCCTCAGCTCGTAGTATCGCGCATCGCAGCTCCTCTGCCGATGCAATACCGCCTCTCTGCGATATCTTACCACTACGACCTTGCACTCTTAACGTTGATTGTGCCGATGTGCGAAACTCTACTCCTCATAAGCCTATTGTGAGTAACTGGTAATTAGTGACAGACGTGAAAGAGACCTTAAACAGCCTACTGTAATACTTCGAC
>LPNX010359226.1:668802-748143 GCA_001517045.1 Pseudotsuga menziesii | reverse complement strand
TTTCAAAAAACACACTTGAAAATAGAAATTAAAAATATTTTACAACAAAGATAATTCAAAGGCCCCAAAAAATGTCTGAAAATGAAAATGTGTGATACTGGTAAAAATAGCTACTAAAATTAGGAGAGAGAAAAACAAGAACTGTGTCGAGTTCTCGTTTCATAGTATAAGTGGTTTAATATTAAATCTTTTAACTATGATTTTAGAAAATGAGATATTTAACAACAAGATATGGATTCAACATTTTATTCCATTTCCTCTTGGCCCAAATACAATTATGTTCCTCGTTGTCAAGCACAATTATGTTCCTTTTGCCCTAACACAATTATGTTCCATGTGTTTTATTATTTTATTTTCTCATGGAATATATATAATGATTTTCTAAGTTGCATTCCAAAGTAACCTTATTTACATGAAATACTTAAATACTTATATATTTAATTGAACTAATTTTCTATATAATAAAACAAAGTTAAATAATTTTTTTCAAATTCATTTGAAAATGAATCAAAATCCCTATAAAACAAAACAATGTTTCAACACCAAAATTCTTAACAATAAAATGATAATGTAACTTTTCTTGAAATTTTTCTCAAACACAAAACAATTTGTGCTGAATAAATTGCTACTATGAATGTTCCCTGATCTTATAAGATTTCAATACTATACATATATTTAGGAGATGTCAAAAACTTTTATTATTTGAAGCAAACACTTTCTTTTTTTCGTTTTTTTTTAATTTTGTAAAATTAAAATGTAACTATGCTTGCATCCCAATTTTGATGGTAAAAATGGATTTAGCTTCTTCCAAAACTTCTAAAACATCCAAAATTCCAAAACTTGATAACTGTAACTTGGATATCAACCAAGTTAAAAAATAATTGATATGAAATTGCATAAAAGTTAATGAAAAATACACTGAAAACTAAAAAAATACAAAATATACCAGTGTGAAAACAGCGAAGAGCGAAGCATTGATAAGTGTTGTTTATGAGTTAATTAAAATGCATTATTTTCAAAGTTATTATGTATCCTAGAGCTACGTTCTATTATCCTCATGAGGCTTAATGCTCAAAGATGTGTTAACTAGTTGTATTATATTACTACATTTTTTAATTTTTAAATAATATCTTTTAATATTGTCGGTTTGTAACTTTTTTCTCTTAAGAGTGTTCAATAATGGTTGCCAAAATTTGCCTAGTTTTTTACCATCATTTCTATTTGGACAATCTATGTTCATCTCAATTTTTTTTGTAAGCTGCACAATTTCATTTTTCTAAATGTGAAAAAATCCTCCCTTTACTAAGAACAAAAATTTCATCGTTCTACGCCGGGTACATTCTTTACTCAACCAACTCCGATTAGTGAACCTGTTCAATCCTATTTTTTTTTCATATCTCTATACAAATGAGCCAATCTGATTCGCTCTATCTGGAGATCTAATGGACGGAGTTAATAGTTAACTGATGCTAACTATTCTTACCAAACTCTTGTTACTAATAATTCCGATTTGCTTTTACAATACATATCAAGTCATGAATTGGTACGATACTTAGAAAATCTTCTGTCTGATCAGACAGTTTTTTAGTGATTTAATGATGACTCTCTATGGATTCGCCTATATAAGCTGCGGCTAGAGTTGCACAATTCTATTAAAATATAGAGAAAACAGAACTCTATCCTTCCAGTTGGATTCGTGTATCCGTTACCACCTCACCGATGCAAACAGAACCCATAGCAATTAGGGATTGTCTGGGCACTATGTTTTCTCTCTTCATCTACCTGCTAAACAGAAGACATAAGACTGGAGGATCGACCAAAGTGGATTGGATTGTATCTGTCATCCAGCTATCTATTCTCTGAGCTGAAAGTGGAGAATCTAGCTGGCTGGCAACGATTTACAACAGATATTTTCCCGCGTGGTAGTCCAACTTTATCTGATAGGTATCCACTATTACACAATTGTATATGTGTAGTATAAGCCGTGTTCTTAACTCTAGTGTAGAGCATATGTTCTTTGCTCATGTGTTGAAAATAAATTTTGATAATAAAGGATTGGTTCCTACAAACTTCTGGTTTTTACATGCCTACCTGCAGCCTGCTATGCATGCGTATTCTGCCCGTTTGCGCAGTAGATTCGTCATATATTCATAGTAAGAACTTTTGCGTTTGGAAAAATCAGGTAAGATGCTTCCATTAAAAGTTTACTGTGATTAAAGCTTTCTTTTGCAAGGGTTGTGAGTTCAGATCGAAAGCAACTAGGTCAATTAATTAAGAAGTAGAGACGAACTCAATGTATGTAGGACTTTTTGTTGCGTTTCATTATATTTGGGAATAATGCTACAATTAATCCTTCTTTCACCGACCCCTTTCTCTTCTTTAAACGCTCAACAAATTATGCGTTGATGTGAAGAAACGAATTTTGTCTGCCAGTGTTTTGTTTTGATAGCAATACTGTAACTTGTTGATTTAACATGACTACAGTAATGTATGCTGCAACCCAAAACCCTATACCCTAATGCGTGCAGCAACCCTAAACCCCAACTTTTAAAGCCCTGGCTAGCGCATGAATTGAACTGTAGATTCCTTCGAGCACAAATTGCCTGTTGGTAAATAAACTGCAAATAAAATTGAAGAGAATCCTGTCGTATGACACGAGGGAAGACATCTTCTACAGATAATTCGTTTATTCTGATAATTGTTTCTGTTGGAAAAAGCTAAATATTTCCGAGATAAATTCATTTCTCAGTAGTGTGATTTGTCCACTTTTAACTATATATTTACTTAGATTCCGAGATTTATTCATTTTTCAGTTTTTCAGTTAAATTTTACTCGTAGAGATTTAATTTATTTTTCGGTACTGACAGAAAATATTGGTTGTTTGATGTCTGTCTTCCAGCTAGATTAGCCCTGCGCTCTCTAGGTTTAACAAGCCTTTAAACTTTTCCCATTTTTCCCATCTGAATCTATCTATGAAGTTTATTTTTCATCATTTTAAAATTTGCTTGTGGTGTTGTTGCATATTTTGAGAGTAGTAAATTTTTATGCAAATTTTTTAATCACACTTAATATTTGAGAGGCACCAAATTGCCCAGGACGTACCAAAAACTTGAAAACGTCACCAAATTTTCACATGACAGACACTGGAAATTTGAAATTCCAGGCCTAGTGGGGCTTGCCTTCCAGAAGTTCAGCACCGACCCTTTAAGCTAAATAGTCTGAGCTAAAAAAACATAAAAACATGTACGTTTGGCCTGCCACAATAATATGATTTGGTTTGTAGGGCTTGCCTAGTTCAGCACCGACCCGTTAAGCTAAATAGTCTGAGGTAAAAAACATAAAAACATCGTTTGGCCTGCCACAATAATATAATTTGGTTTGTGGGCTTTGCCTTCTAGAAGTTCAGCACCTACCCGTTAAGCTAAATAGTCTGAGCTAAAAAAAATAAAAACATGTACGTTTGGACCAACAGCGAAGTCAGTCGATCCGTTGGATGGACCAAACCTACATGTTTGTTAAGAGGATGGTCGGCGTACATGTTTGTTAAGAGGATGGTCGGCGAAATAGAATGTCCATCATCGCCTATAAAATAACTAACTGAGTTGCTACACTCAACTAAATTCGTCGCAGTAGAGCTCAACTATCGAATTTTGGACTCAATCGTTTCTACTTTAACGCGAGGATGTTCGACAATTTCTCCTCACGTTGCGGTTTGTTCCACGCAGAGATCATTGAACAAGATTTGTAAGAATTATCATGTAAGAATTAAGAGTAGAGAGCATTTGAAGTCAAAATGTTTTGCTGGAATTCCATAGACTTTTGGCCTTTCATTATTGCCAGAGATTTTGCAATATGCTTTACATGATATATCGTAGGAAGAATTTCTCGGTCTTTCGGTGTTTCATTATAGCCAGAGAATTTGCAAATATGCTTTACATTTATATATCGTAGGAAGAATTTATCGGACTTTCGGTCTTTCATTATTGCCAGAGATTTTGCAAATATGCTTTACATTTATATATCGTAGGAAGAATTTCTCGTATTAGTGCAAGAAGAGAGAGGCTTGAAGTGATGAACAAATATCTGGTATTTTTATGTGTTTTACAAACCACAACAAAGAAAGCCAGCATATAGAATCTCCTTGAAATAAGTTCTGCTCTTTTCCTTGTTTACAATTGCTGCCTTTTCCACTATTATGTTCTTGAAATATGACATCTTAATGCAACAAAGACAGGGAAACCTTTAAATCGTTGTTCCATTTCGAAGATTGATATTGCAGGCCTGGCTTGAATGCAATTTTTTTTTGGTTAGATAGTCCAGATTTTCGAAGTCTTCTTCACCTTCACCTTGAGACTTGAGACCTTGAACAGGTTGTTTTGGAAGTACGGAAAGATTGGCCAACCTTTATTATTCTCAAATTGAACAATATCTTTTGTATTTTCCTCCAATTTTTTTTTTGTATTTTATGAAAAAAAATCATATATTTCGATCGTGAATAGGAAGAGTTAATATTTTAGAAACAAAACATGAAAAATAGCTAAATGATAAATATTAGCCTTTTTCCCATTTGGAGCAGATCGACTTGGAAAATGAAACAGGTTTCCATCCTCCACAATTTACTGTCTATGTTATGTAACTTGAAAATGAAACAGGTTTCCATCCTCCACAATTTACTGTCGATGTTATGTAACTTGAATGTCGTTTAGTAGATGTTAGCTAGAATTGTAGATGCCAAGGGACCATATTTCCACACGAGCAGTCTTTGAACAAAAACCAAAACCACCAGATAAACAGATGTTTATAGAGAAATCTTAAAAACTAACCCAAAGGTTGATATACACTTAAAAACTAACCGTAACACTAGCGCACTGTTTTATTTTCCTTTTGTGATTCATCATCGCTTACCATAATCACATTTCTCAGGCATCCCCTTAGTTGCACGGCAGAAATTTGTGAAATGCCACTGGTCAGATCAATTCCTGTGTCTTTAATTTTTTTTCCATGATGCAAGATGCATATAAACCTCTCGTCCCTACAATTAATTAAAACTTCACAACTTTCTAAGCCATCGACACCAATTAGTATATCACAAAGTTCAAGGGAAGTTAATTATAAATTCGCTTACTGCCAATCCATTTAGCTCTAATTTACCATCCTTACCATCAAAATAATACTCTGAGACTCCTGAGGCCAATTCTACAGTCCATAGTCCATGCATTTGCTCTATAGTTCGTGCATTTGCTCTCGTATCTGTCGTCTGTTGGACGTTATGGAAGTCATTTACCTTCATTTCGGAGTAAAAACTGGCAAGGTATCTCTCTTAACCTTTTTTCTAATGGTTCCAGAGTCACTCTTGCGATGTTGTCAATGGTGGCTTGCCAGGTTGGTGAAAGCCGACATCTAAATTAGCCCCACCAGGATTCAAGCTCTACCAAGGGACAGGCCAGTACTTTGTGTTCGCATTTTTAGATGTGCACTAGCGTGCACAACAGCGGTGAGGGCAGGTGCAAATCCTGGGTGCTTTTGGTTAGTAAAGAAAATTCTCGATGTTCAATCCTTCAACTGTCTTCTAATGATACCACCATACAGTTTGTAGTGCAATCTTAGAGTCTGATTTCTGCTAATTCCTTTTCATTACTGTTATGCTGTTCTGCTTCTTTCTTCGGCTCCTATTATAGCTGTCTTAATTTTTCTGGAATGTTAGAGTTCCTCTTTTCTGTTTAAAGGGCTGGTTGTCAGCCATGTGCACTTTGTCCTAAATTTGCTTTTCTGTTATACCACAGACAAACACGTGCAATACTTTATTCAATTCTGTAATTCTATTTTTCTTTGCCTAATTTGGTTCACTGTTCTTTTTTTTCTGTCCATTTCAAAGGGCCTTTTCATCTGTGTTTTTCTCACCATGTCAAGACAGTCTGCTAATTTCTGTGCAATTATTTTCTGAGCCTTTATATCACCGAAATGAACTCCTAAAACTCCATTATTTTTTCTTAAATTTTGATTAACATTGCTGTTTAATTCTAGGAGAATAGGTTCTATATACTAACTTAGGTCTCAAAGTGCATTAGAAAGATAAAACATAGACATAAGATGCACAATTTTCTTCCAGCAATGTCGCATCCCATATAACATTGTTAAGTTGTTAGTGTCCTCAGCATACCTCGCTTCGCTTCAGAACTTTATTTAGGTTTGTGATGCTTATATCAATTATGCTTCTCGAAACCGAGAGCCTAGATGTGGATTCAACATGCTTATGTTTAATAGCTTTAACAATGTTCAGATTGTTGTTGATACTATTTAGCTTAAAATAACATATTCCTGTATTCTTTAAAATTTGTGTTTGTAAAAGGTAGTGTGATCTACTGCTTGCATTTTAATATGAATATAACTTTATTTGAAACTGGTCAAGATGGGCTAATTTTTGTTATGTTCTTCATTTTCATTTTTAAAACATGTAGAAGGTGGAATATGAACATAATTTCAACATAGAGATATGTCACCGTGATAGGATAGCTTACAACATCTAGTAGATAACAACCACAAACCAAATGAAAAGACAGTCAATAACACACATTTCCTAAACTATCTGTAATGTTAGTACTAGAGTGACGAATAATATTATCACATCAACCCTGGGACTTGCATCAAAAGGTTGCTTTTCGATTAACAATGCTTTTGGTGTCAGTATGAGAACAAATTTCTTTCTGAATTAAAATAGGAAAAGCATGTTGAATTTTCTCAAGGAAACAATTCTTTGAAACCATATGTTTGCTTATTTGCAGTTATATAACTCATTTAATTTTCAAAAGAGTGGAACTCTTAGTGGTTTATCTTCTCTGTTTTTCTGTTGTAGATCCCTGATTTAACAAATACTTCTCTGTTCTCCATCTTGGCCTCTTTAACTGGAAAGACCAATTGAAATTGAAAATGGTACGAGAGAGCTTGGAAGCACCAGTTGTGGACTATGACATCAATAATTCCTCCAAACGTTACATTTGGGGAATTGTCCAAACAACATGTACATGTGAGTAATAGGTCCTTTGCTGTTTTTTTCCTTATAATAACTATGATTATGGTTAAATGTTTTTTTAAATAGAAACAATTCCTTTTCTTATTTATTAAAATAGAAGAAAGGATTACATTTTTCATGCCTCAACCGTAGTTGGTGTAACACCCCGGTTTTGATCCCGTTTGCATTAAAAATGTATATGATGTATATATTGTAATTAATCGTGGTGTGAAGCTAAAGGAAAAAAGCCCCACCATCGATTTAATATTTTATTTTCCGGCGATTAAAATCATTGCCGATGGTATATCATGCTATCCGGCACATTATAATTTTGGCATCATGTAAATATGCATTTTAATTAAAATACCCACAACCAGCTATGTCTATGCAACATTAAAAGAGATGGGGGCATGATTTTTCCTAAGGAATAGGGAGGGAAATTATTTAAACCTTTATGCCAATGGGGAAAAGCCAAATGTCAATGGGAGAACCCACCAGACAGTCAACTATCTTTCTTGACTCATTCACCCAATCATTTAATTCTGCCACAAATTGGTTGAAGTAGTTATTGCACGGGGATGGGAAGAGTATGGGCATGAATTTCGAATTTGGGGAAAACCCATTTTTGGGGAAAATCGTTTTTGACTTTTGGGGCAAGAAAACACCCAAAATGCATGCCCATTTGCTCATTCACCCACGTTCTTCATTTGCTCACGTAGGGAAAGCTTGGGAGCTGTTTTACCTTCACATTTTTGCTCATTTTCCTCATCTTGCATGCCCAGAAATCCGTTTTTGGTGTTCAGCAAGTGGGCAAGGAACATTTTCGTTTTGGGAGTTTATGGAAGTCATTTGGTTCCTGTAATGCCATAAACGTCCTCAGAATTCGTGGGAAAAGAAGATTCACTTTTTTTGTGGTCTGTGGAGGCTATTTTTGCCCATGTGAAGCCAATGAACATTTGCTGAAATCGATTTTGTCTCCTAGGGATGTTTTAACCACTTACCTTCTCTAATTTTAGCTTCCAAGACATTTTATCCATGCCCAACACTGTTAATGTGGTGTAATGAATTCGTTTTTGGCCACGTTAGTGTCAAAACATCCTCGAGAAATCGAATTGTTGTTAGAGGTTGCTCTTACCCTCCTTGGAAATTAATTTTGTGGCC
Organism: Pseudotsuga menziesii; assembly: GCA_001517045.1. NCBI lineage: Eukaryota > Viridiplantae > Streptophyta > Pinopsida > Pinales > Pinaceae > Pseudotsuga > Pseudotsuga menziesii. Next base: position 739,973 of record LPNX010359226.1, on the reverse strand, counting down.
GAACTGTCTTCCTAAACCCAGGAATGGTGTATATTTCCGTGTGTGCAATTGGTCTTTGGACTATGTAGGAGTGGGAAGGAGTTTGCTTGACAAACCTAGTGTTTTGTAGGAGCCTCATAGACAGACCTAGAGGGTTGGCTCTCTTCTCGTCACCCCCTGAATAGCACTGGAAGGGAATTCATGGCCTGAGGGACTGTGCAGCAGAGAAGGGAATGATTCCTTGTGTTGGGTGTGTGTGGATGTCTTAGGAGTCAAGCTAGTTCTGGTGTAGGCATCCTTAGCTCTTCAATGAGCCCACTATCTTAGCAGACAATGCTTCCAACTCCTGATAATCTGATAAACCCAACTGTGTTTGATTGACTGAATTTTGACATATCTTTGGGTATGTGTGAGCCTGCTAGTTTCCTTTTCCTTGGGAAAATCATGCCCAGCTCGGGGGTGGCGGTGTTGCTGAGAGATTAAGGAGCACACTAGCCTGTGGTTGGGTGGAACATTGCAGTGGCATAGTTGGTTGTAGGGAGCTTCATTCGAAGATAAGTATTCTTGTGTAATCACCCTTGCAATTGTTTTTGTTTATGTAAATTATGATGAACATGTAAAATGTGTTGAATGCTTGAACTAAACACAATTTGCTTCAGCTGAATGTTAATTCTTTATGCATCTGTGTATCTTGAGTTCAATGCATTTTATTTTACGTTTTATGAGGCTAAATGCGTGGGTAGATAGTATATTGGTAGCGTTCTCTTCACCGGTTGGAGGGTTGGGGACGTTACAGTTGGTGTGCAGTAGGCAAAAATAAGGAAATCACTATTTTAGTAAATCTTACCCAATCTTAATTCTCTTCAAATCTTGGAATCGTTTGTGTGCTGAGACGACCCTTTTTTTGATTTTTTCAGGTGATTTCTTTTCCAAACTGTGATATTACTTGCCTCTAAATTTGGCAAACCCTCTCGTCCTGATGTACTTTCAATGTGTGTGGTGTCTTGTTTTTCTTTTCTCTTCATGATTTTAACCATCTTCCTTCTTGCTCTTCCATAGGATGAACAATAGGAAAGGATCCACCCTGACTTGCTCTGCATTAGCAACTTCCTCCATATGATTGCTTCTAGATGCTCCTGCTGCTTCTTCAATTTCTTCTTTCTTGGAGGAATCTGCCAGTTCTATCAAGAGGTGGTGTTCTTCCACACGCTTCTACCAAGTAGGCCTACATTTCCACGCTCTGATCTTTCTTCCTAAAGGATTTCCTTTTGTAAGGTAGAAGCTATTCTATTCATACACAGGAAAGTAGTAGAAATCAACAGAGGGTGAGGCCCCTTAGATCCAGTCTTACCATTCTGTAAACAAGCCAAAAAATAAGGGCATTTTCATCTTTAGCCCCTTCTAAGATCTGATGAAATAAAACCTAGTTCTGAACCAATTTTGGGCCTAGAGGCCACTATAGTGTAAAGAATAACTTTCCTTACAGCGCAAAAGCTAACAGTAAAAAGATTCCACAAGCTTGCAAGCTTGGAAACCCATAAACAAGGAACTAAAACTACGTTGTTCATGTAAACAGAGGGGCAGAGAGCAGGCCTAAAGATCATTCTCGGGCTTTATTGACCATGTAGATGGGATTTGTAGGGGTTCTTGCTTCCATTCCATTAGCTACAGTGACTGGGTCCTCTTCCTTAGCAACCTTTTTGACACTAGTGTCCCTCTCCATCTGAACTAAGAACTAAATTGATGAAGACATCACAGTTGCTTTCCATTTGTTCAAGATTTTCTAGCATTGGATTGACTTCTTGCCTTTTAATATTGGAGGCTACCATTTCCTTTGACATGCCAATAGAAGTAATTTATCTTTGTGTATTTAGAATCTCTGCCTCTGAATGACTCAGGTTAGGGGTGATTTTACCAAACTCTTCTTCCACCATATGGTTAGGGGTTTAAGCTTGCCATTCTGCCTAATGCTAGATTCGATAAGCTCAATTTGTTTCTTGGTATTCACTGAACTATTGAATTGATACCCTCTGTGAATGGCCACAATCTCAACTTTCTTAGATCTGGACCTAGGGGGTTTGCTACTTTTCTTTCCTTTCTGCACTTTCAGTGGCTTGCTTCGTCTCTTGTGTCCCTTGTCCTCTCATATTCTCTTCTAGAGCTTTTAAAATCAACTAGGGTGGAGTGTAATCCTTCCTTCCCAAACTTTGTCTGCAACCTCAATTGAGATGTCATTAGGCAGGCCATTAGCAATATCCATTTCTACACACAACTTGGCATAGATTTCCTCTTGAAGAAAAGCTTTTGAATTGTTCACAATTTCTTGCTTGGGTAGCCCTTGCATATCTTACAAGACAGATCTTCCCAAATCTTAGTTCTTCTTATGTATATCATCGATAGATGTGCTTAACTCCCAATAAAATTGAGAAAATCGGTCCATCTCCATTGAAACTTGAAAATGTTTTCGTTGTTCTATTTCTACTTCACCTGTTTGATATAACTTGCAGATATTTTATTGGCCACTCTTGTCCATATTTTTCAATCTGTTTGACTTCATTACTCATGCTGATTACTTTGCATTTCTCCAAGAGATGCATAATTGTTGATATTCCCATACCTTTAGTTCATATTACCAGTCAAGTTTTACACATAAGGGTGTTTCTTTGTCTTTATTTTTCTCAGCCAGTTTATATTTCTGCCCTTTTACAACATTTAGAGCCCTTTCTTGAACTTCTGGAATTCACTTTTGACCATTTCTTGCCTTCTCATCTGCTTGTGTTTCATTTTTCCAAGGTTACTTTTCTTTATTTCAATTTGTACATACTGTGTGGCCTCGTTGATGGTCTGCCAGTTTTCTGATTAAGATAGTCGTCCATGTTATCAGACTATATTTGATGATGCAGTGTCCTTTGCTAAACACATCTTTATTATTTTCCCTGTTTCAGTAGTCTACTACCATGTGCTCTCTGATAGAGTTTGTTTCTCTTGGCTGTTAAGTGTTAACATAGTTTCTCTTGCCATGGTCAGCCATTCCACCTACAGTTCACAGATGTAATGGTTTAAAATACACTATGAAACATTCCCTTTGAAACTTAGTGTGGTTCATCAATCATTTTTCTTTGTTTCATCAATGGACATGAAATGTCCCACTAATATCGTGTTCTTGTTCCAATTATTGTCTCAGGCTTACAATGAAACAATTGTATTTCATATAAGGAAGACAACTCTTCTTTTGTTTTTCGAAGATACATTTTTGAAAATTGGTTTGTTGACCTCAAGGATGCTAAGGATTTATTATATTGTTATTAATTTATTCATTATGAACTATGCATGTTGTTCCAGTCCGTATGTTAGTTTTTCTGATGCTTTCTCTTTGATGTCCTCATACCTCATTGGATTTGTGTAGGAAGTTAAAAACATATTAGTAAGACTCATTGACTATAAGGTGCTAACACTGTCTTGGTTTTTTTGCAATGCTTCTAGTGGCAGTGATTGCTCTTGCTTGTATTTTTGCATCTTCCAACAATAATAATAGCAGAGCATCACTTGAGACAGGTAGTAAGTTTCAAAAAGAAAATGATAACATTGTAGAAGCAGAACATGGAGTGGTTGCTGCAGATGATGAACGTTGCTCTGATATTGGTATAGACATACTCAGAGAAGGGGGGCATGCAGTGGATGCTGCTGTATCAACCTCCTTATGCCTTGGTGTGGTGAGTCCAGCATCAAGTGGCCTTGGTGGAGGTGCCTTCATGCTATTAAGATCTTCAAATGGGCAGGCTCAAGCCTTCAACATGAGGGAGACTGCACCTCAAGCTGCTTCTAAGGTCTTCTTAAGAGCATACTTACCATACTTACACTAGTATATAAAATATCAATTTTTTATATCGCAATAAGTGCTTGGAAATTGGAATATCTTTTGTGAAGTGCACTTATTAAATTTACAAATTTTAAACAGAAAAGATATAGATCCCCAAAAGGGTTGTTTCATATAGAAACATAGATATAGTTCTACAAGGTATTGTAAATTATAATAACACATGCAGCAGTCTGTTTGCATACCTACTTCTCATATGACACACCAAATTAGGTATTAGCTTATATTTTGTAGGTTTAATGGATAATATGGATTTCAGTTTCCAGAGTTAGGAGCTTTTATGTGTCAGTTTTTTTCCCATAATCTATTTTCAATATATGATTGCATTAGCTCTATGTTTGAGAAAACAGCCAAATGTCTGACTTCATTGGGAATTTGTTTTTTGAAGTTGATCAATGCAAAAACTGAAGCATATTTATTTATATACCCCAATTTCTTACAATACTTGCCTATTGGAGTGGATTTATATGTATAAAACAGTCAGGTTTGGTATTTCCAGACTTCAATACCCTGTACAAGGTTAGAGATATTCATCTTGAATCCTTGATCTTTTCTGACACTGGCAATGTGATAATCAAGATTAACAGAAGAATTAAGGCCTGATATTGGTACTTAGTTGTGTCAATAACATTTGCAGATAATATTGACTCAGATAAATTAGTATCAGAAACATTTTTGACAAAGACCTTGGAAGATTAAATGAGACTAGTAATATCCGTCCTTATAAGAAGCATAGTATCTATATCCAAGTAAATAAGATTGTGACTCTGGAAATAAATAGTGTGTTTAAGAAAGGATACATGACAGCTAGATATTGAACCTGATACTGAACCTTTACTCTACAATTTCTTTGTTTCATATGTCTGCATTAGATGCAAATTGCAATGCCCATTTTCCAGCTGTGCATTAAGCATTAAAACAAAGCTATCTTCCAAATATAGTATTCTGACTGATATCAGTCTTTTGAATTTAGTTCAGAATTTGATAAAAGGCCGATTTCAGCCATCAAATTATACAAAAAATTGTTGAGTGGAAGAGAGATCATGGATATCATCTGTCTTTTATTTCAACATATCACGCTGCTAACAAGTCTATGAATATGGTAGATGAGATAACATGTTGAGGGAAAGCATAGATAAATTATGTGCCATTTCAAAGCTCCAACCCATCATGCAAGATTTGCATTATGCTAGTTTCTTCAGAAGTTCACTTCAGCCCTTTTAGCATCCTATTTACCTCTAGTCATGTTTATTACATTTGTCCAGGAATTCTTGCATAATTGAATTTTCTTTACACAATTCATTCACTCTTATCAATCATAATATACTAGTTAGCTTCTATTTTCCAAGTACATTTGTTGGGAGGGGGCATCTTTCTACCTGAACCTTACACAACAGTATATTAAAGGAACTTACACAACAGTAGGAACTCTGGTCAACATCCAATAGCATATCACGCATAGAGTCTTTCTAAACTAGATTAAAGGAATACCTTTAGACTTAAATTATCTTCACAATGGGATGCATCAAATTACTTCCTAAGAAGTCTTCTTTATGATCAGCTAGATTTTAATGTATAAATGAATTTTAATGGTTCGAACTAAAATACCAGTCAAGATAAACTGGAGTCAAGGGTAGTCAGATCCCTAAACCTCGGGAATAACATTCTTCATGAGTCTTTATGTTTTTATATTACAGTGTTTATTCTTACATTTATCCTAATTACTTCCAACTTTCCATTTGAAATAATTGCTTGCTCTTTGTTTCTCTTCTGTCATCAATTTCCTCTTGATAGCTCGCTACAGTTGCTAAACCCTTTCAATTGAAGAAAGAATAGTATGGTTTAAATCTTGCAGAAGTTGTGAATTATTTGAAGACATAGGATGAAAATAATATGTACATTACAGAGATAGTGGTTTTCCCAAGGATAATACATAGCATCTATAGCCTTGCCAACAGGCAGTAATACAGCTGAAAATTTTTCCTCTGACTTAAACATTGATTGTATTCTTTGTAGCTTGGTTGCTTGCATCCTTCAAGCCTAGCTAGAATGCGAGGCATCTAATAAGCACGGGACCTACAGTTGAAAAATCCTAAAGGAAAACGGGATAGTAGTTTTCGAAATGAGTCCTGAAACTGTCTTCCTGCTACTTTCTACTTCCATTAAAATATCAATTTTATTCTGCTATTTCGACAACCTCAGAAAAAAGCACATTCAGTGATTATGTAACTCTGCAAAATTTGTCTGTGTGTTTTTATATTATTTACCTGTACTTTTGACTGTCTAATACTATTTTTCCATTTCAATAATATGATCAGTCTTACTTTCTCCATGAAACACCTTTTTATCCTCATAGTTGTACCATACTTACTATTTTATTTGCCCCTTTTACTTAGGACATGTATGCCAAAAATCCTGCAGCCAAAAAGATTGGCCCTCTATCTGTAGGTGTACCAGGTGAGCTTGCAGGGCTCCATCTAGCATGGACACAGCATGGAAAACTGCCTTGGAAGAGGCTTGTTCAGCCTGTAATTAAATTGGTAGCCAAGGGTTTTTCCATTTCTCCTTGTCTTGCCTCAAATATTAAAGAACTTGAAAAATCTATTATGGCTGACAAAGGTCTTAGAGGAGTTTTTACATTCAATGGGAAATTCCTAAGTGCCGGTGATACTTGCTACAACAATAAGTTCGCGGAGACATTGCAAGCCATTTCTGATTTTGGACCAAGTGCCTTTTACAATGGTACCATTGGAAAGAGACTGGTAGCAGATGTACAAGCAGCCGGGGGGATCCTTTCTTTTGAGGATATGCAGAACTATAAAGTGGAAGTCACGGATCCTATTTCAGCGGAGGTCATGGGATATACAGTTCTGGGAATGCCACCTCCCTCTTCTGGAGCTGCAGGGGTAATTTTAGTAAGTACCTACTTCCACATGCCTCTAATATGTCCGTAGTACTTATTTACACAGTTGCATGTTTCTTATGTTTCCCGCCCACCACACCTGCATATAATGAATTAATCCACACCAATGAACTTCTGCGCTTCTATAACACATCCATGCCAAGATGCACCGATCCAAATAAATTTCCTTTCCATAGTAGTTGGTTATTTAAAGAACATATCAACATTCATTTCTGTTTATGACAGGCTGCCAGCATTCTTGGAAGCTATGGAACACCTGATGCAGCACAGGGCATATTGGGCTTACACCGTACAATTGAGGCCTTAAAACATATGTTTTCTGTGAGGATGAATCTTGGTGACCCAAAATTTGTCAATATCAAGGATTCGTTGTCTGATATGCTTTCTCCAAAGTTTGCTTTAAAACTTAAAAGTAAAAATATATGACAACACGACTTTTCCATCAGAGTACTATGGATACAAGTAAGAACTTGACTGTTTCTTTGACCCAAATCTAGACATATTAATTATAGTTGTAGATAGTTTAAACCTTTCTCTTCCATATGTCTGTAATTAAAGCTACAGTGGAGAAACTTTAGTAGTTCACCGGTAAAATTCAACGAAATCATTTCAATTTTGCTGAAGTTCTGTGTTTTCTTTGCAGATGGAACCACCTTAGAGACAATGGTACCAGTCATTTTTGCATTGTTGATAGTGAGCGCAATGCAGTGTCCATGACCTCCATAGTGAATTACCCTTTCGGAGCCCTCATGCTCTCTCCTTCTACAGGCATTGTATTGAATAATGAAATGGACGACTTCTCCACACCTTCAGAGATTTCTCCAGACATGCTTCCTCCGGCTCCAGCAAATTTCATCAAGCCTAATAAGAGACCATTATCTTCAATGTCTCCTACTATAGTTCTGAAGGTACACTTTGTGATCATACTCTAGAATCGTTTTGAAATATGTGTTAGCTTGCTTGAACATACAATTCACCTGAAGTTGACAGAATTATGGAAATCTTATGGAAAGTGGGTGCATGAGCAGACAGCAAGTCACAATTTGTTTCCATCCTGTTTATCTTAATAAGTTCCTCATGTCGGTCAGTTCCCATAGTAGAGGAAAACTTGTCTTTGTCATACTCAGAAGATGAAGAACATCTATTCCTGTTCCAGTCAATGTTTCTTGAAGTTCCCTTCATTTCTGCTAGTCTGCTATGCTATCAGATTATATCCAATTTCACTAGGGCAACCATTTTATGGATTTCAGCAACCTTTAATCCAATGTCTGTCTGATGGTGCATTGCTAAAGATGAATGACACCAATGAAATTTGTAATGTTCAAATATAATGAAGGAAGCAGGGGATGGAAAATACCACTAATTTCCTTACAAAAAGCAAATTTACCCAGCTGAAAAAATAATCAGTACTGGAAAATGAGTATAGCCACTCACAATCAAGGCAAATCTGCTCTATTTTGAGCATACATTTAATTACTTGGGCATTCTAGGTTTTCCAGTGTCCATCCTAGATAATGATAGTTCTCACTGCTCACTATATGCTAGAAAAGTCCCCAAGTCCTTAAATACTACTTTTGGGATGTCCCTTTAAATGGCAGTAGTTTATAGGCATATTCTATAGGGTTCCTTGTTTATCCACACTTTTGAGTTGTACATACATACTTCCTTTGGGTTGCACCTTCTGGGTGGCAGGACCTAAATCTGCAACAATCCAAAAGATTGACTACTCAACTTGTAATTTTAATGCATTACTTTGACTGGATCTTTCTGATTAGATATAGGTAGAGTTCCGACATGATAACATGCAAATTTTATTTTCATTTTTTGATGAGATTTGAGCATACACAAAAACACACACAAACTTGTGCTTGCATTGGACATTTGAGTATCTAGAAATGAAAGCCAATTTAAGAATCAGAACACATAGATTTAAACTTAAGATTAGGAAAATAGAAAACGCTTTGCATATGCCTGCCAAGTTAAGATGCACAGTTCAAGTGAAACCTTGTATGCGTGGCAACTTATGGATAGCTTGGGAATTTAAACTAGTACCTTCCCCAGTGAGCGGACTCAGACCTTTTCCACCAGTCAACCACAGCGGACCAAGGAAGCCACACTTAGGCTCAGGTCTTCACTGTCAATCAACCACAACCCCTGGCTCTGATACCATGTTGAAATAGAATGGAATTGGAATCAAACCCATGATCTTCCTCTACCACTGAGCTACGTGCCCCTTTCATGCAAGGAAGTGGCACCCTTACCTGCTTCATGTCAAGGTAGAATCCTATCTTCCACACATAGTCCTTCCATACACCCAACTTATATGGGTCAAATGCATAATTGTATAGTGCTTATAACCACAATTCAATTCTTTGAGGTCACATTTTCTGGCCAATATAGCGAATGAATAGAACCTAAACATATTATTTTAATAACGCCAACAAGCCTAGATCTGTTACAGGCATATTCTAGAGATGTAAAACTCATTTTCAACGTGTTTGTAAAAAGGTGGTTGTTCATAGACACTTCAGGAAGGACTTGATGTTTTACATATTTTTCAATTAACATTGATGAGCCCTTATTGTTTGTAAGCAGGGCGGGAAATTAGCAGGGGTGCTTGGTGGAAGTGGTGGACTAAAAATAATCCCTGCAGTTGTTCAAGTTTTCCTGAACCATTTCATAAATGGGATGGATCCACTAGTTGCTGTAACATCCCCAAGAGTATACCATAGGGTATTTTCTCTTAATCCTATCTTTTTCAGTTGCCTTTAAAAGTATATTTTGTAGCAATCCTGTAAAATATTCTCGCTATGTCTAACTAAACATCGTGGTTGGGTGTTGTTTTTATGGCAGTTGATCCCAAACATTGTCACGTATGAAAACTGGACGGTTTTCAATGGAGAGCACATTGAACTTTCTCGTGAGTCAAAGCTGGGTTTGAGCCAAAGAGGCCATTTGTTAGAAGCACAATCATCAGGTGCCATATCTCAGCTTGTTGTGCAGAACTTGAATAACCCTATAAAGTTCGAGTCAGATAATCAAGTTTTCTATCGGAAGCTGACGGCGGTATCTGATAGCAGGAAAGCTGGAATCCCAGCTGGGTTTTAGATACTTGAGTTGTCTGTCACTTCATTTCATACTTCTTTTAGCTCAATGAAGGCAAGAACACAGAGAAACAATATTTAACAATTGAACTAACTTAACATGAAAAGTAGCAGCATTGCACATAACACAATTACAAGAATCCATCATCATCTAATTCTTTGGATTTCATTAGCAATATCATCTGATTTCTATTCCCCTGGCATTCACAAAATATTCCAATTTGGCGGTTCTACAACTGAACTCATTGTCTGGCGTGTTGGAAGTCTTCTGCAGCTTTCTAGATCTGCAACCTAACCTTGTGTTTCAGCCTTGATTGGCCAGTATCCTAATAATACAGGGCTTTCATATTCCAATGTCTAACTTTTCTAGCATGCAACTTTTTAAATATTGTCAGTTGCTTCTTATGTGTTCATTTTATTGCAATACTGTCAACTCACTTCGCATTCATTTTACAAATTTGGTTTATCTGAGTGGAGTTGTTGGTCTGGCCAAATTCCAATTTAGCACATTCCTATTTGCTTTATCTAAGTAGTCATTCAAGCCAAAAATTTAACACATTCAGTTGAAGCAACATTCTTGAATTCTATGGGGTTGAGTCTTATTTTTCCTTGCCTTCGCGCTGGAAGTCCATAAAGGAATTCTGGTGGAATCGATTAGCAACTGAAGTCAAAGTCGCTACTCTGCAACAATGATTTTTTCCTGAAGGATATGTCTACAGAGAATGAACAATATTGTTCATGCAGAGAATGAAATTCACCTATATCCTGTAACTTTGGTGGGGAGGGGATGATCACCTTCTCTGATCCAAGCAGCTAACGAGGACTAATGAAGTTGGTTTTAACGTTTGTGTGTTGATTCACATTAGTTTTACGAAAATATGGCTGATTGATTGAAGTTCCCCCATGGAATGCAGGTTATAGATCTTGTCAATTTCTGGCATCATGTAAGCCTTCAATTTTGTTTGGTGCATTTTGTTATATCAATGAAGGATTGCCTCAAGTTCAATCTAGGTGTAGTCTGTTAAAAATCTTGCGGATGGACATTGATGTAGCCTATTCTTGATTTCAATCCAGGTCTAGTCAGTTAAAAATCTTGGGATGGACATTGATGTAGCCTATTGTTGATTTCAAACTACACATAGTAAAGTCCCATAGATCTCAATAATATGCATGGGCCACACTCCACTTAACATTGCCCTCTCTTAAACCAAATCTTAGGCAGAGTGCATTCCATGATTCCCATTCACACTCGTACACGAATTAAATCCAAGCCTCTGCCAAATAAAATCTGCGCTTACCAACATACTCCATGACATTCAAAAGTTGGCCCATTTTCAAAGCTCTCATTCTATGGTTAGCCTATGCAGCCACATTGATAGAGCTGTGTCTAAACATGTTATGGTATTTTTGCATTGTTATCTTAGCTTATTCTGTATGATCTTGATTGCTTTCTTCAATCTATTAGTCCTAAACAATTATTATAGTAAGAGCATGATGAGATACAGGTTATGGTATTTTTGGATTGTTATCTTAACTTTTGTATATGATCTTGTTGTTGTTGATTGTTGTTTTCAATATGATTTTGATTGGTTTTTTCAATCTCTTAGTCTAAAGCAGTTGGACTAAAGAGTTATTATAGTAGAGTATGATGAGATGCATCTTATGTCATTTTTGGCCTGTTATCTTAACTTTTGTATATAGTAGAGTAGGATGAGATGCATGTTATGGCATTTTTAACTGTTATCTTAACTTTTGTATATGATCTTATTCTTGTTGATTGTTGTTTTTAATATGGTTTTCAAAATATTTATTATAATAGAGCTGAGAATCCATGTTGGCAGATGAGGTGCATGTGTCATTACATCCTTGCTTACTAACAAAGCAGAGTATTTAACAAAGCATAATAGTTTAGGTAGATTTTTTTATGAGGTGCATGCGCGAAAGTTGCTTGCTAGCAAAGCACTGTCTTCTATCTATTTAGTAAAAGCATATGTATGTTTGTATTATAAGTAAATGAATGATGTTGACATATCTTTATATATGTGTGTATGTTTGTATTATAAGTAACATATCTATATATATGTGTATGTTTGTATTATAAGTAATTTGTAAATGAATGATGCTTACTTATCTTTATATATATATATATGTTTGCATTATAAGTAAATGAATGATGCTTACATATCTTTTATATCTGATTTTGTTTTTATGATTACTTTAACAAAAATTTTAAATGCCAATAAAATCTATAGAATGCTTATTTTCATCTGCATAAAATTTATACCTGGATCAAGCCTCTTTGTAACTTTTGCCTCATACATCCTTCAGGGCATCAAGTCCCATTGCAACTTTTGTCTCATACATCCTTCACGGTTTATGAGGAAGAAAATACAATATCACATTCTGTAAGTAGCAACTGAGCTTCAGAATACTTCTTGTCTCATACATTCTATCCTATGGGATTCAAAGATGAAAATGAAATATCGCATTCTGTAAATAGTAGCTGAGATTTCAAAATACTTTTGTCTCGTACATCTTATCATATTCGTAAAGGGTCACAAGGATGAAAATGAAATATTGCATTTTGTAAATATGCAATATCACATTTTGTAAATAGCAGTAAAGGGTTACAAGGATGAAAGTGAAATATAACATTTGTAAATTGTTATTGCAATTTTTTTTTAAAAGTTTTATTAGACATAAGTGAACGTTAGGGCTGCTTGGGTTGGGAGAATGTATAGGTCTTTGATTATGAAGCAATTCAAATCTAGGGTAGAACATGTTGTTTGAGGTGGTGTATATGAATCCGAAGCTATTCATATCCAACTACCTGTATGCCACCTCAGTAGCATTGAATATTACTTTGGTTGGTTAGAAGGACGAATATAAAAGTATTCTCATTGTAGCTTTTGTTCCCTACATCCTCGGTTAGGACAACGGAAATAAAAATATCATATTATGTTTTACAGAGATGTACTTATGTGTGGTGGACTATTGACTGTGTATTTATGTTTTATTTGTTGTGTATTTGTTCACCTGGACTACTGACTGTGTATTTATGTTTTATTTGTTCACCTTTTTACAGAGCGTACTGTTTTGTATTTATGTGTGGACTACCTGATGTATATTTATGCTTATTTGTTCAACTATTTACAGAGATGTACTTGTTTGAACTCTAACTTAAAATGACAATATTTGTTGTTTGGGAATTTTTTTTAAGTGATTTTAGTAACTCATCCTATTTCTTATACACATAAATCCCAAGAGTAACTCCCCTACGTCGTCCCAAAGTCCAGGCATTTCATCATGGCTTATTCTAGGGGTATTATTTCTTGCCCATTTATTGAATACATTGGAATGGAGAGGAACTTTCCCTAAACAACTTCATCTCTGAAATTGTCGATGGTTGCCTGAATTCTTCGATCCACACAGCTCCAAGATCAATTTTTCTTGCACTATACATTAGTTGTCAAGTGCAAATGTGAGTGTTTGTTCTCTATAATCTTCCATTTGTATAAAATGGTAGGAAATGAGCTTTTGTTCGAATGATGAATTCATTTTCTTGTTTCCTGTGTGCACGGCTCCATTCAAGACGATTGTAAGGGTTCTGTTTGAGCAAGTTAAAAGGCTAAATGATGATAATGTGCACTGTGAACTGTCCATTTTTGGAATTATTTTAAGAGGCTTTTTTTCTCTCGTAAGTTGCGCCTCACAGTCTTCTTCATAGCCAATGCGATTATATATTGTCATAAAAAGCTGTAAATTGTAGTGGTAGCAGAGGGGTTTGGTAATAAAAGAACAAAAGGGAATGTTTTGGTATCTGTATTTTTTTTCCAAGCATGCACTTAGTTTTGCCAGGACGGGAAATACATTCAAATTTCAAAAAACCAATATTTGATAGCTTAAAAAAGCTGCCACATTTGCAATGAACGAGGCACCACATTTGCCAAGAACAAGGAACTTGTCTTCTTTCAATAACGTGATTTTTTTTGTTCCAAATATGGTTAGTTATAATGTGATTTTTTTCTTCCAAATATGGCTATTTACAGATAATATATATTTTTATTGGTGTTCAATTAGCACCTCATAGTGCATTTATTACTGTTGTAGGGATATCAACCATTGGATATAGTGTTTTCGTACAATACTTCTAAATATTTTGGGAGAACGTCAAATCAAACTGACAAATAATTTTCTAAAATGTATTTTTTATGTTTAGCGATTTCTATAAGCTATCATTAACTTTTTTGTTAATTTTTTGAGAGGTTGAACTTTGAAACCTGTTCCCAAACTCAAATTTTAATTGTAGGTAATATGGTGGGTGTATATTGCATAATGTTGGTGAGTGTTAATTATTGGTTTGTGTTATTTTTGGTAAGTAATTTTGTTAGATTTTTATTAAGTATATAATAAAAACTAATTTCTTCATTGCTTAAATTCTTTAATAAAAATTTATTGATGAAAGAATTCTATCTTCATGGTTGAAGGGTAAAGAGTAGTATGAGCTCTAACCAAAACACTCCATGAGAACAATTGTTGCCGAAATTGTAAATTATGCCATCTGGGTAGTTTTAAAATCAGACATTTTACTTAGGAAAAGCAATTACAATTGTTGAAATTGAAAAATCCAGGAACAATTTGGATCCCTTTTTGTTAAAAAATTGGTCTGAAAACAGAACGGGGCTTTTTAGTTGTCGGAGTTGAATTGCGAACCTATTAATGAAGCGAATTCAATGGAACCACAACTAGTACTGTAAAGGAGCGGCCATAAACTGGAGAGTCTGGTCCAATTCGTTTGACAGATCATTTGGGATAGTTTAAATACTTGGATTTGGAATTGTTTCATTGAGTAAAGGTAACTCTATAGGATCAATCATTGGATTTATGTCATTATGATCAATCATTGGCTTTATGTCATTTTCTACTTCCCTCCCCCGAATACTCGGAAACTGAGGACCATTCCAATGCTCCTTTTTGCCATGCATGAACTGAACAACGATGAAAATAAGCACGAGAATGAAAGCTCCTATAAATGCGGGTATACCTTGTATACTAGAACTCATAGCCCATAGATAAAGGGAGATTGTTCCAACATTAGGAAAAACAAGAACTAGAGGGAACATATAATGATCCTAGATCGGATCCAAGTATATCCCATTGGTTCGATACCTGATTCATAACTAGTGGTCCGGTTCTTTCCCCATGGGGGCCAAAGCTCCAGAAATAAAGGATGCCATCTGGGTAGTTTTAAAATCAGACATTTTACTTAGGAAAAGCAATTACAATTGTTGAAATTGAAAAATCCAGGAACAATTTGGATCCCTTTTTGTTAAAAAATTGGTCTGAAAACAGAACGGGGCTTTTTAGTTGTCGGAGTCGAATTGCGAACCTATTAATGAAGCGAATTCGATGGAACCACAACTAGTACCGTAAAGGAGCGGCCATAAACTAGAGAGTCGGGNCGAATTGCGAACCTATTAATGAAGCGAATTCGATGGAACCACAACTAGTACCGTAAAGGAGCGGCCATAAACTGGAGAGTCTGGTCCAATTCGTTCGACAAATCGTTTGGGATAGTTTAAATACCTGGATTTGGAATTTTTTGATTGAGTAAAGGTAACTCTATAGGATCAATCATTGGCTTTATGTCATTTTATACTTCCCTCCCCCCCCGAATACTCGGAAACTGAGGACCATTCCAATGCTCCTTTTTGCCATNTAAAATCAGACATTTTACTTAGGAAAAGCAATTACAATTGTTGAAATTGAAAAATCCAGGAACAATTTGGATCCCTTTTTGTTAAAAAATTGGTCTGAAAAACACAACGGGGCTTTTTAGTTGTCTTTTATCCTACTCGAACAATAACCATCTAGTAGTGCAACTTAGCATTTAATATTGGGACTGCATAGAGGTGGACTTAGCATTTAATGTTGGGACTGCACAGAGGTGGACCGTTGAATCTAATTCAATAGTCAAATCCAACTGCACACCTCCGCCTAGCCGCAACATTAAATGTCACACTACCAGGTAGTTATTCTTGGCCATGACAAAATGATTAGATTGAAATCCCTACAATAGTGGCATTAAATGCATTATTGTTAAGTGCTTATTGATGTAATGTTTAATATTGAGCTATTCATTATTAATGATTATTTAGCATCCATGACAAATGACAATAAAAGTCTTAAAAACAAAATTATATGAGCATAGTTTTTAATTTTTGGTAAGAAAGAGAAGAGATATTGGCTCTATTGCAGATAAGATTTAGAAAGTTGTGTAGTATATAGTTTAAATATATTTTTGGGTGAGAAAGAGAAGGGATATTGGCTTTATTGCAAATAAGATTTAGAAAGTTGTGTAGTATTTAGTTTCATGTTTAAGATTAAAGTTAAAACTTAATTATATAGTATTTAGTTTTAGATATGTTATTAGAAAGTACATAATTACAAAGAATGGCATGTACTTCAGAATGTTTGGTGGCTCAAGAGCCCCTTCCCTGCTACTTGACTGAAAATGGCATGTACTTGAGAATGTTTGGTGGCTCAAGAGCCCCTTCCCTGCTACCTAAATATGCAACTGATTATGTTATCCACAAGGAGGCATTCAGACAGGTGTTCATAGATGGAATAGGCAGTTTTCTGTTTGAACATAAGAAGACTACATACCCTCCTTTGCCATTCAAGCTGGGAAGCTACAGATTCTCTAAGGTGAAACAGGCTGAGGAATTCGTATAAGAATTAGAGAAATTCCATTTTGGCAGAATGCCATTTCATAGGAGTGACTCCCATGGTAAGGTGGTGGAGCATTGTAAAGAACACAAGGTTCACTTTGAGTACACTCACCATTTTGATAAGGAAGAATCTGTCTTCCGAAGTGCCCCTAACATGATAGCTCTAAGAAGGAGGTTCAAGCCAAAGATCACCACTAAAGGTGGGAAAGGGGCTGAGCAAGCCAAAGCTGAAGAAGAGGCCAAGAGGAGACAGGAGGAGGCCCAGAAGCTAGCACAGGAAGCTGCAGGATGGCTTCATAGCGAAGAAGAAGAAAAAAGAAAAGCTGCCCAAGAAGCAGCTGAGAAAGCTCAAGAAGTAGCCAAAGAGGCAGAAGAAGCAGCTAGGAAGGCAGCTGAAGAAGTGAAGAGAAAGCTCGATGAGGAGCTGAGAAAGCAGGAAGCAGAAAGGCCAAAGATGACAGAGACAGAACAGTCAGCTACTGAAGGGCAGACCCAGGAGACAGAAAACCCAGAGGTCCAGGACCCACAAGTGCCTGCTGCCAGCACACCTGTGGTCCCTACGCTCAAGTTAGTTCCTTTTGTCTAGAAGAAGGGAGAAGAAATCCCTGATTTCAACACTGTATTTTATGATAGAGCAACGAAGAGGATAATGAAGAGGACTGAAAGAAGGGTTGAAACAGGAAGCATGCCTGGTAAGATGATAACATATACAGCTGTTATGTTAGGGACAAATCAAGATCCTAGGTTCACTCTGAGAGCCGGGGCTGCAATGATCGATGCCTCAGAAGATAATATAAACAGGGCGATGACTGAACTGGAGTCATCTAGGAAATCCTCTACTCAGCTGAAGGATACCTTGAGGAAAGAAAGAGAGGAAGGAAACAGGTTAAAGCGAAAATTTGAACACTTACAGAGGGAGATGAAGACTGCTGAAGCTGAATTGCAGACCCTACATGAAAAGAGACAGGCTCAGGGGGCTACCCAAGAGTGCCTGGAAAAAGTGCAGGCAGAATATGAAGAGCTGAAGAAGGAGAAGGAGCAGTTGCTGCAAAAGGTAGAAGAACTAGAAGAGCAGCAAACAATCCTCTTGCAGGCCAATGATCTGAGCCCCCAAGAGCTGAACAAGAAACATCAAGAGCAGCTTGCCTCTCTGACCACTGCTCTGGAGGAAGCAAGGGGACAGCAAGTAAATCTCAAGCCATTCAAAGAACATATCTTGGCTCAGAAAGCTAAAATGCTCCAACTACAGTCTGCTCTAGAGGAGGAAAGGTGTAAAGTCCTTCAAATCGATAGCCGGCAAGGGGAAATCATAGAAACCTCCTCTTACTTCGTCGATAGATCCCAGGATGTTCATGACCTCGTAGAGTTCGCTGTCAGCACCACTGAAGACTTCAAGAAGGCCGTCAAAAGGACGCAGGGATCATGCTCAGAGTACTTCAGAAGGATCCTTAATACATACAACCGGTGTCAGACAGAGGCTGAACATAGGCTTGATGAGTTCCCGGACCATAAAACCTTTATAGAAATATTGCAGAGTAGATATCAGGATGGAGAGGCCAGAACGCAACAGATTAAGGCCATTGATGACCTCGTGCTGAAGAATGAAGTAGGCCATGCAGCCGTTAGCGTGTAGTTCCTGGAAGATCAACTTCGGTTGAGCCCAGCAAGGATAGAGGCCATAATGAACCAAGTTGCAAAATTTGAAATCAACATTCAGTTCTTGGAACCCTGCACCTTTGAAGGCATCGTTGCTGAAGCTTCAGTGTGGAAGAAGTTTTTAGATACCCAGGCGGGACCCTCCTCATGAGGGATTAAGCATCTTTTGTATTTTTGTATAAATTTTGTAAATACATTTGGAAAAGCAAAGCGTTGGGAAAACAAAGGGTTGGGAAGCCCAAAGGTCACTTTGGGCAGCCCAACCATTTCACCTTTTTGTATAAAGATAGAAAGTTTAGAAGGAAAAGGGACTTTTTCCCAGTAAGACTGGTGAAGGTATATTGTAAGAAGAACTATTTCCCTTTGCAATAAAAAATTACAGTTTGCCTGTTGGAGAAAGATCGGTGGGGTTTCAAATGTCGTGCCATGGACAGTTGAAAGATGAACTATTTTGTTTTTCAGTATTTTATCCATGAATCGTGAGATCGTTCTAACTCTATGACCTATGTCTTTGTTTGAATGATTTCTGATTTATTTTAATGAAATGACCACCATGAGTAATGTATGCAGTTCACAAAACAATTAGCTATCTGGTTGTTCAAATATACTTAATTGTTCATGCTTGTAAAAGTAAAGATCAACTATCTGTAATTGCTTTTTATCATGCATGCACATCCACATTAATCATATATTAATTACAAGCTGACTCCCCGGGGATAGGTAGATAGATAGTTCATTTCATTGCTGCATGTGTGATTCAGGTGTTGGTGAGCCTAAGACGAGAGGTAAGAACCTGCGCATCACATTGTGACCGCTCCTTGCATCCTTCACCATCCTGCATGAGTAGTTAGATACTTGCATCTCATACTTAAGTTAAAACACAAATTCTGGTGGACCGGGCCGCAACCGGTAAAACCTTTGTTTGTTGTTTGACCTACGGTAGCCGGACCGCAAAACCGGACGGATTCCCTACACCAAACAGTCAACGGGCTAGTTGGGAACGTTGACTGGGGAGAATCCTTTTCTGTTGTTGCCTGCGATTTTCTAGGCCTCAACAGTTCTGGCGCTAGAAGGAGGGTCGCCAGTACATGGCTGGTCATGGAACTTAATTTCCCGAGACTACCCTACCAACAGATGTCTGAAACTTTCAACCTAACCGAAGTATTTACAGGTTTCGGGGCTATCTTTGAAAGACCATTTTTTTACCCAACATATTGTTCGTTTACCTTTGTTCATGGCTGGTAATCAACCCAACCCTCGACCGGCATGGAGAGCTAGGTCACCTCTGAACTTAACACCTCCTTTGCATAACCTACCTCAAGCTTTTGACAAGCTGTTGCCTAAGTTTGACCTTGTGGAAATGATTGTTGTAGATGACCACCTGCAAAGCTTCTACCTAGCCTTAGAGGGGCTAAGAGCTGGGGAGTATGAAGATGTGGTCTGTAGGCTGTTCCCGCACACCCTGAAAGGAACAGTAGCGTCTTGGTATTTCAGTCTACCTGCAGATTCCATTCCTAATTGGGACACCTTTGAGAGAGTTTTCAGAAATAAATACACTGCCCAAAAAACGCATGCCTCATTGATGAAAGGTCTTGGCCTGTTAAGAAAAGAGAAAAATGAGAAAGTACGCAGTTTCACTCAGATATTTTCAATGTACTTAAAAAAACTTTTTTGCAGTTGACAGACCCTCAAACAAGGTTTTAATTGAGTATTATACCTCAGCCCTAGGGCCTGAGCTGTCCATGTTGGCCAAGATGAAAGTCAAGCCTACATTGGTGGAGACTTATGAAGAGGCCGAAAGGGTAGAGGCTGAAAGGGAGAGTGTAGAAGATTATCCTGATCTACCTAGAGAGAAAGCTATGAATAGCAGAGCCTTATTGGTGTCTAAACCCCAAGAGGATCAATCGCATGATTACCAAGGAATGATGAAAATGCTTTAGAAGCTTTCCAACCGAATAATAGATCTGGAAAAGGAAAGGGGCATTCAGAAAACTTATAAGCCCCACCAGCCGAAAAGAGAGGACAACAACCAATGGCAAGTCCCTCCACCAAATTTAGCATCAATAAATATAACAGAAGTGGGGGGGGATAATTTCTGTACCTTTCACCAACAACCTCATTCTGAGAAAAATTGCCCTCAATGGTTACATTCAATGACATTGGTGATGAATAAGTTGTTGGACCCTAAACTGACCAAGGACGGTGATAAAGAGGAATAGAAAAACCAGATCATAGAGAAACAAGACAGTGATAACATGTTTTCATGGAATGGTTTCTCGCTGTTTGACCCTGAAGAGAATACTCCTAAATCTGAATGCACATATTCAACTACGAAGGACATGGATGTCACAGTTGAAGACAATGAAATAATTTCTAAAATTAACGATTTGCAGGAGAATGTCAGGAGAAAGGATGAACGCGAAACTCATAAGAACAATACCCTCAACCAGGAGATAAAGCCAATCACTGAGACTGTCAAGCTTGTAGAAGAACAGATAGGGGTTAGTGGGGAAAACTCTAATGAAACTAAAACGCTGGAGGAGGACCTACCTACTCAGAACCAACCAGGAGAAGAAGAAGTAGAACCTGCTTGGGGAGAAATACTGGGCACTCCACCTTTTCTTATGACCCTAGAAATGCTGAATCATAATGTGCATAATTGCTTGGTAGATTCTGGAGCAGTGGTAAATGTTATGCCCCTGGATATTCGCAAGAGGATTAATGGACAGCCAGAGCCCACATTTGGTGAAGTATCTCAATTAGACAGCAAGTGTGTCAACGTAGTGGGAGAGATGAAAAATGTCCTCATTCGCCTGTCTGCAAATAACCAGATATGCCAATTTATTGACATTACGGTGGTCGACATGCCAAGTGGATATGGGCTTATTCTCAACCGAGATTGCGCTGCAAGGTTGAAGGGTTATTTTGCTTCAGACTGGTCTCATCTGTTGTTGCCTCTCAAGGGTACCCCAAATCAGATAAAAATTCTGAGACAACCATACATGAAGTATACTGTCACTAAGCTGGGAGAAGGTAATGAGTCTGCTGATTCTGTCTTAGGAAACTATCTGACTGAGCTTAAGATAAGATCTAATACCTCAAGAAAGGTCAGTCATATGATTGGCACTCAGTCTGAGCTCCTTCAACTCCCTCAGGATGAAAGAAATGACTGCAGAATATTAGATATGGGTTCCATTTCAAAAACAGCACAGTTAGACCATGGTTAGATAACTCATGTCTAACAATCCAGCCCACTCTTTAGCTCTCTAGATTCAAAAGATTTTCAGGAGTGGGCAAGAATTTTTCTTTTTTGTCTTGTACATAAATAAATGGTTTGTTTTCTTTAATGCTTTGATGGTTTTGAAGTTCTTTTCTACTGATTTACTGTCTTTTGATTTATCGCTTTGATGTTTTCTTTTATTTGGAATAAAGAGGAAAACTTTTGGTTGCAATGGGAACATCAGGGTTCTTAGTTAACTAAAATCTTGAGCAAAGACTGTGCTTAAAAAAAACATAGAATGTCTTCTAGAAGCAGTGTTCCTGACTGGCCATGCATTCATTAGAGTCCTGCTTAACCCCTGTAAATAACTCAGAAGTAAAATAGGTCTGGAATACTATGTCGAGGCTCCATCCATCTCACATCTTAAGTGTCCAAGGTGGTGAAAACAGAGGACCCACGGAAAGGAAGCAAGGTAAACAGTATATCATATATAAATGATCCCATGCCACAGTTTAAGAGAAAGATAAAAGCTATTAAGAATCAAAACTCCTGAAAGAAATAAGACATATCAAAGCAAAGCTTGACAAGCATGAAGTACTAAATTGCCATAAGAACCTCTCCGTTCGTGAACTGAAATATGAAGTACAATGTTCACACAAAAGGACACTATGGGATAGAGGATCCTGAATTAAAATTCAGTAAGAAAGGCATGCAGGAGGACTCCTATCTAAAGAACTAAAGTTCAAAAGGCACAAAAGGCACAAAAGTGCAGTTGGCATGGGAATGAGGAACAAAAGGATAGTACTGTTTACTCTTTGTTACAATCCTGTGGTGTCTGAGCTGTAACTACCAAAGGACAGGCAAAATAAACCTCACTTATCAGGCCTCAAAAGAGTTATTCAGACTTGCAGATATTTCTGATGTTACCATCTCCCAAGGAATGGACTTCTTCTAATGATTTAAATGCATGATTTGGCTCGCTTAGGAATGCAGACAGCTAGGAGATTTCAAATTTTATTCAAACATCCTTGCACAGGGGAAGAGTTAATTCAGAGATCTGGGGTTCACCAGGTAGTCGCCAATTGTTGCAGCTGCAACAATTTCCCAAAATTCCAAAAATTTTAGGACCCTCCTTTCGCTCGGATTAGCTTGATTTTCTTTCTTTGATTTGGTCTGAGAGCTTTCAGAAAGAGTTGCTCATGATTGAATTGGTTTATCACTTGTTTAAACCCCCCCCCCCCTTTTTCCTTGAATCAGTTAGTTTTCTTCTCAAAGTGGGTCTAAGAACTTTCAAAAAGACTTTGCTTATGCTTGGATTGAGCTCCCCAGTGTTGTGATTCCTCCTCTGATGCCTTAAGTAATCCACTTTTTGATCAAGTTCTATCACGCATTTGAAAATATGCTGGAATCGGAAGATGCTTTGTTTTGATTTGCCACCGTTGCGGGTGGATCTTAGCTTTGGCCTTCCGCAGTTGAGGATGAGTTTTTGTTTTGCGGAAAGAGAAACCTTCCGACTTCCGACCCGTCGGGTTTTTCACGAAGGGCGCTTTTTGTTTGGCATCGGAAGCTCTTATGATCTTTTCTTCCGCCGTTGCGAATGAGTTTGAGATTTTGGCTTTCGATTTCTTTCCGAGTATTGGTTTGAATCGGAGGCTTTATCGTTTCTTCCTTCCGCCATTGCGGAAGAAAAGCCGTTTCTTTTCCCCCCGATCCTTCATTGTTTTAAGTCATTGGGTCTCGTAGTTGCGGATGGTTCCGCGGTTCGAGCTTCCGCCATTGCGGGTAGAAGTTGGCTTTCATCACCTGATTCGAGAAACCTTCCGATGTCCGATCTTATGATTTTTTTTTCTGCCATACATGTCCCCGCGGCTGGGTTTACATTTTGACCGTCCACCGTGGTGGAAGGGAGATTACTTCCAGCCTCCGATGCTAAAACTCTCCGATGTCCGATTTCTTTTTTCTCCTCGCACGTGTGAACGAATATATATACGGGGACGGTGTATTGTTTTTCCATTGTTATTTTTTTTTTGCCAAGCACTGTCGCCGTCGAGCTGTCGTTTTCTTGAGGTAGTGAAGGACCCTGCTGTTGACGTTCCTCCATCTAGGTGGCAATCGTGGAAGTTTGACCGTCATCGACCCGCTCATCTCCCCATTGATAGTGTTGTGCTTGCCAAGTAGGCTTCTCGTCTTTTTCCCTTTAAACTGTTAATGGTTTTCTACGGGGGTTTTGTGTCCCCAGCCGTTTTCCTCGTCCCGCTAGGTTCTATGCCTATACAAGTGGAGTTCTTATTTTATTTGACCGAGGGAGGACAGTTTAACCATCTGAGCGGCTTTGATTTTTCCACCACTCATTTTGCTACCCTGCACACAGGGCCGGAAGGGTTTCAGCGCAGACGGCCATTACGCCGTCTGCACCAAACCGCCCTTCTTAGTTATGATAGGTGTGAGGTGGGTCTGCCATGGACTGCTGTAGGGGTTTTGAGGCTATTAATCCCATGGTGTGTTACTCGTATTTGAAAGCCCTAGCTACGCGGTTCAGTGCATCCTCGTTGAGCTTAGTTTCGAACCCGTGGCCTACTGGGAGGAATATGTCTTTTCTATTGGTGTGTAGGCGTGGAGCCATTGAGAAAACCTCATGGTTACCACTGTTGTTTCTCACACCTCTTAAGCCCCCAGCCTGTGTTGCTCGGTCGTTGGAAACCCTAGTCAGTTAGAAGGGATATGCCGCTGTTGTGGTTTGTTAGCTGGGAATCGCATGGGTAGTGAGTTTGATAGGAGCGCCTTTTGCAACAAGATGACAATAATACCCGCAGAGAGTGGAATGTGTAGTCGGCTTAATGTAAATTTTCTCCCACAAACTGCACGAGTCCTTGTGGTTTTTTTAGTCCTGCTAGGCTATTTATTGTTAAAATGTTTGTTATTATAAGACGCAGGAGACTCTCACAATCATACTGCATATAACTACTTTCAATCATCTCCTGTGTTGCTATACATAGACTAAACCAATGAACACTGCACATTGCATTTTAATGGTTCTGCTGGTTAAGGCATTTTTAGGCTGTACATGCATGCATTTGTTTCACCACTTGTTATCACATTAAATACAGGAAAATAGCACATTGCATATGGATGTAGATCTTTTGCTGTCTAGAATATGGTTGTGGAATGGTTTAATGTCATACAGCAATGTTGCATCATGCTAGATATAGATGAAGTCACTAAGACATTGTGCATTTGGTTGTAATAGCCTGATTAGTCAGGCTAGTTTAGGCTATGCGGGCTCATATCTTAGCTTCATGGTACACATAGAAAGAATAAAATGCTGCACAGTGTCTTGTAAATGTCTGCAACTTAAATTGCTTAATGTCACAATGTTATACATGGCAGGAAGAACTCACAATGTCCAAGAGACAAAAGAAGAAGGCCCCAACGGTGGAAGAAGGGCCAGAAGTAGAAGTTGTAACAAAGACAGAATATATATATGAGGATACAAAGTGCATTTTAGGCATTGAACCCGAATATCAGTGGGGAGATATCTATAGACTAATTACCCGAAGAGAGGTGCCTAATATAGGGCTGGAAGAAGAATCCATCTACACGAACATCGAAAGATCTGCACTAATGAAGGTCGCCACTAGGCCAGAGCTCTTCCCATGTTCTTCCTTGGGTGGATGTCTCAATGATGATCCTTGAAGATGTCAACAAACAGGGCTATGCTGCATATAGCCCCGGATATGTAGCCCTAGCTTACCACCTGCCAGAAGCTGAAGTGTTTGTGTCTGACGACTGGTTAAATAATGTAAAAATGGATCTTATAGAAACCATGAAAAGAATGATGTTGACCGGAAAGCATTTTAGAAATAGAGTAACAGGTGAATATGATACAGCTAGTCTACGAGTTCCATACAGATTCATAGCTTTAATGCTCAACAGAATCTTTGGAAGAGCTCATGGCAGGCTCTTCAAGCTATAATGGGTCCCAATCATCTTTCAAGTTGCCACCCAAGGGACGATTTTTAATTGGGCCAACCTGGTCTCAAATAGTCTCTCTGCTTGTTTGGCTGCAGCCCTGGGAGGAGAGGCCCAGAAAAAGTCCGAGTTTTACATGAGCTCAATACTTATAGATTGCATATTGTGCCACCAGCCCTTCCCTGGTCGTAGATGCATCTGGGACAGGGAAAGAACGCTTATCTATGCTGCTTACAGACCATTGTGGGCACATGTATACCACAGCCATTACAGAGAAGTCTGTGAACATTTCCTGATGCCACTATACACACTCATCTTTCTGAAGGAATGTGACTGTATGTCGGAGGGGGCCATGCAAGTGATATATAGAAGAATACGTAGACTATTACTTGACTGAAAATGGCATGTACTTCAGAATGTTTGGTGGCTCAAGAGCCCCTTCCCTGCTGCCTAAATATGCAATTGATTATGTTATCCACAAGGAGGCAGCCAGACAGGTGTTCATAGATGGAATAGGCATTTTTCTGTTTGAACATAAGAAGACTGCATACCCTCCTTTGCCATTCAAGCTGGGAAGCTGCAGATTCGCTAAGGTGAAACAGGCTGAGGAATTCGTAGAAGAATTAGAGAAATTCCATTTTGGCAGAATGCCATTTCATAGGAGTGACTCCCACGGTAAGGTGGTGGAGCATTGTAAAGAACACAAGGTTCACTTTGAGTACACTCACCATTTTGATAAGGAAGAATCTGTCTTCCGAAGTGCCCCTAACATGACAGCTCTAAGAAGGAGGTTCAAGCCAAAGATCACCACTAAAGGTAGGAAAGGGGCTGAGCAAGCCAAAGCTGAAGAAGAGGCCAAGAGGAGACAGGAGGAGGCCCAGAAGCTAGCACAGGAAGCTGCAAGATGGCTTCATAGTGAAGAAGAAAAAAGAAAAGCTGCCCAAGAAGCAGCTGAGAAAGCTTAAGAAACAGCCAAAGAGGCAGAAGAAGCAGCTAGGAAGGCAGCTGAAGAAGTGAAGAGAAAGCTCGATGAGGAGCTGAGAAAGCATGACGAAGAAAGGCCAAAGCTGACAGAGACAGAACAGTCAGCTGCTGAAGGGCAGAGCCAGGAGACAGAAAACCCAGAGGTCCAAGACCCACAAGTGCCTGCTGCCAGCACACCTATGGTCCCTATGCTCAATTTAGTTCCTTTTGTCCAGAAGAAGGGAGAAGAAATCCCTTATTTCAACACTGTATTTTATGATAGAGCAATGAAGAGGATAATGAAGAGGACTAAAAGAAGGGTTGAAACAGGAAGCATGCATGGTAAGATGATAACAGATACAGCTGTTATGTTAGGGACAGATCAAGATCCTAGGTTCATTCTGAGAGTCGGGGCTGCAATGATCGATGCCTCAGAAGATAATATAAACAGGGTGATGACTGAACTGGAGTCATCTAGGAAATCCTCTGCTCAGCTGAAGGATACCTTGAGGAAAGAAAGAGAGGAAGGAAACAGGTTAAAGCAGAAATTTGAACACTTACAGAGGGAGATGAAGACTGCTGAAGCTGAATTGTAGACCCTACATGAAGAGATACAGGCTTAGGGGGCTACCCAAGAGTGCCTGGAAAAAGTGCAGGCAGAATATGAAGAGCTGAAGAAGGAGAAGGAGCAGTTGCTGCAAAAGGTAGAAGAACTAGAAGAGCAGCAAACAATCCTCTTGCAGGCCAATGATCTGAGCACCCAAGAGCTGAACAAGAAACATCAAGAGCATATTGCCTCTCTGATCACTGCTCTGGAGGAAGCAAGGGGACAACAAGTAAATCTCCAGCCATTCAAAGAACATATCTTGGCTCAGAAAGCTAAAACGCTCCAGCTACAGACTGCTCTAGAGGAGGAAAGGTGTAAAGTCCTTCAAATCGATAGCCGACTAGGGGAAATCATGGAAACCTCCTCTTACTTTGTCAATAGATCCCAGGATGTTCTTGAGGTCTTGGATGCCAGAATGGCAAGGCTGGAAAACAATGCAAAGACTCCAGCAGAGCTACCAGCCAAAGACCATCAAGCCCTCAAAAGGGATCATGACCTCGTAGAGTTCGCTGTCAGCACCACTGAAGACTTCAAGAAGGCCGTCAAAAGGACGTAGGGAGCATGCTCAGAGTACTTCAGAAGGTGTCAGACAGAGGCTGAACATAGGCTTGATGAGTTCCCGGACCATAAAACCTTTATAGAAATATTGCAGAGTAGATATCAGGATGGAGAGGCCAGAACGCAACAGATTAAGGCCATTGATGACCTCGTGCTAAAGAATGAAGTAGGCCACGCAACCGTTAGCGTGTAGTTCCTAGAAGATCAACTTCGGTTGAGCCCAGCAAGGATAGAGGCCATAATGAATCAAGTTGCAAAATTTGAAATCAACATTCAGTTCTTGGAACCTTGCACCTTTAAAGGCATCGTTGCTGAAGCTTCAGCGTGGAAGAAGTTTTTAGATACCCAGGCGGGACCCTCCTCATGAGGGATTAAGCATCTTTTGTATTTTTGTATAAATTTTGTAAAGACATTTGGAAAAGCAAAGCGTTGGGAAAACAAAGGGTTGGGAAGCCCAAAGGTCACTTTGGGCAGCCCAACCATTTCACCTTTTTGTATAAAGATAGAAAGTTTAGAAGGAAAAGGGACTTTTTCCCAGTAAGACTGGTGAAGGTATATTGTAAGAAGAACTATTTCCTTTTGCAATAAAAAATTACAGTTTGCCTGTTGGAGAAAGATCGATGGGGTTTCAAATGTCGTGCCATGGATAGTTGAAAGATGAACTATTTTGTTTTTCAGCATTGTATCCATGAATCGTGAGATCGTTCTAACTATATGACCTATGTCTTTGTTTGAATGATTTCTGATTTATTTTAATGAAATGACCACCATGAGTAATGTATGCAGTTCACAAAACAATCAGCTATCTGGTTGTTCAAATATACTTAATTGTTCATGCTTGTAAAAGTAAAGATCAGCTATCTGTAATTGCTTTTTTATCATGCATGCACATCCACATTACTCATATATTAATTACAAGCTGGCTCCCTGGGGATAGGTAGATAGATAGATAGATGGATAGGTAGATAGATAGTTCATTTCATTGCTGCATGTGTGATTCAGGTGCTGGTGAGCCTAAGACGAGAGGTAAGAACCTACGCATCACATTGTGACTACTCTCTGCATCCTTCACCATCCTACATGAGTAGTTAGATACCTGCATCTCATAATTAAGTTAAAACACAAATTCCGGTGGACCAGGCCGCAACCGGTAAAACCTTTGTTTGTTGTTTAACCTACAGTAGCCGGACCGCAAAACCGGATGGATTCCCTACACCAAATAGTCAACGGGCTAGTTGGGAACGTTGACTAGGGAGAATCCTTTTCTATTGTTGCCTGCGATTTTCCAGGCCTCAACACTTTCATTAATCTTATTTACTTGCCTGAATTGCTCCCACCATATGGATTCTCTTCTAGTCAAGTTGAAGATGGCTACCCTAGCTTTCATATTTTCAAAGTAGTCTTGGACTTGGAAATATTTTGTCATCCCAAGAAGCCAAGCTTCATCTTCTTGACCATTATTTACCTCACCATTAAAGGTAGGAAACCTTTCCTTCTTAAATTCATCACATGAATGGTTCTGGTAGCGCTTATTTTTCTTATTCTTGTGAGAAGAAAAACTTGAACCACTAGTGGTCCTTGAGAGTCAGATGACCCACTAGGAGATCTCTTTCTTCTTCCAGCAGTGCTTTTACTTCCTTCTGGTCTTACTGTCTGGTCCCTAGAGTTCATCCGCCTCTAGATGCCTGTCAAAATTTGCGGCATAGCTGCACTCAGCTAATTCTGCTCCTCCTAAGCCTTAACCAATTTTTCATTATCTGCCCTGTAACTTTGCATCTCCACCCTTAGGCTTCTCATGGTGGTTGCAAAATCTGGGGGAGTATCTTGAAGCCTTATCCCATTTGACTTTGTCTTAGCATTCCCCACATGGATGTTTTCTCCCATAACATCTTCCTCGTGCTCATAAGGTTCATGTGCATCGTTCATGATGTAGGTTCTCATGGTTGAATCAAAACCCAACTTTACCAAAATGCACTGTGTGGAATGTTGCCTTTGAAGATGACTATTATTCTGCAAAATGTGTTAATGAACACAATTAGTCAGTTGCATAACATTCACATGAATCATACATTACTTACCTGCATTTGGAAAAATCATATATTGACAACTTCGTCAAGACACAAACTTTTCTTTCACAAACAATGACTGTCTCAGGGGGACGACGGGGGTCAAGGAGGTTTTTCGCCTTGTGGCTTCTGCCACTACAAGGTGGGACGAGAACAGTGCCCTTGTTTTTTTTTTGCTGTAAATATTCCATTTTTTTGCAATCTAGCACATAAACTCACTGTCATTTTTCACCCTTTGGGTACATGCAGATCCCACTAAAAATCTGTCAAAATATCCATTTCGACACATTTTTCAATTTTCCTTCAATCATATTTCCTTTCGAAGTGTCGGCAAAATTTGACAAATTTATCCGACATGTATCGACAAACTTCACCATTTTCATCTAATTGAACCTTCCGATGTGTCAAAAAAAGTTCAAAGTTTCTTCTGATCGCTCCTTCTGCCATGTCCGTAACATTCAGAATTTCTTTCGATCGATCCTTTCGTCGTGTCGAAAAAAGTTCAATGTTTCTTCCGATAGATCCTTCCATCGTGTCAGAAACATTTTAGAATTTCTTTCAATCAATCCTTCTATCGTTTCGAAAAATTTCCTCTTTCCACCTGATGCGTTTGGAAAAAATTTCCAAAGTTTTTCGATTTGCTCAGTTGATTTATTGACAAAATTCACCAAGTTATATTGATTCCAACACTTGGAGAATTTTTTTGTCTTCTTTTTCTGTCGACAAAATTCATGATTTCCTGTCAATGCCATTGTCTTGAATTAGTATTTCGAGCCGATGCATCACTGAGATCTTCGTCGGCTTTGTTCTCGCTTCTTGGCAATGTCGTCACTGCAGCCCCGTCGGCTCCCTTTTGAATTTATCGCGGACACTATTGGCACAATTCATCTATCTTTCCTGACCTGGTCATTGTGATCCGTGTCAACTCCCTTTAGCCAACGCAGTCGATGTATCGGCTCGAATTAGTCAACCCAAATGACATATGGGCTCGGCTTCAGCTTTGTAAGCCGACATAGGAGAATACTCCAACACTTAGATTTTTTTTTTGTCTACCCCTCTACACAGAGGTTGATTCTTCCTATTTCAGTTACTCAGCTTGGCCCATTGAGGCCCAAAGTTGCAACATGATCTATGATACCACACTGTCGCGTCCTCTCCCTTCTAATCGAGAGGGAGCGCGACCATAATGCTATTTAATCTGGGAAATTTAAGTCCCATGAACATGATAATAAAATGCATTGAACATAAACATAAACAGATGCATAATGCAATCTACAACAGAAGCAAAATTCATTGAAGAATTCAACATGTTCATTATATTTCATTAGGAAAATATGGATGCAGAAATTAAATAAAAGAGATACTTATCTTGGAAGAAGCTTGTCCTGCAACCAGCTATGTCGCTGCAATTTTCCACCCAACCATAGGCGAGTGTGCTCATCAAACTCTCAACAACACTTCCACCCCCGAGCTGGGCATGATTCCCATAAGGAATGGGGGAACACTAGCAGACTCACACATAGCCAAGGATATATCGAAATTCAGCCAAGCAAAACTACAATTTGGGTTTATCAGGCTGCTAAGGTGATGAAAAGGTTGAACTGCTAATCTAGTGAGCTCAACCACAGAGCTATGGACACCTGCACCAGATCCATCCTAGATTTTAAAACATCTACACACCCAACACATGGAAGCATCCCCTTATATTATATACAATCCCTCAGGCTATTCCTTCCATTCCAGTGCTATTTAGGGTGTGCAGAGAAGAAAACCAAGCCCTCTAGATCTGTCTGTGAGGTTCCTTCTTACACTACATTTATCAAGCTAGTTTAGACCCCATTTCCACTCCAAACCAGTTCATACCAAAACAAAATATGCATACACAACAAATACAAGTTCTGGGATTGATGAAAAACGCCATGGGAGCCAAATTCAATAGTGGCAATTGGGGAAAAACTACGCAGCCCTTGCAATTCATTTCAAAAACATTCTCTGGCTTCACGTGGGCCAAAACAACTCATTAAACACCCAAAATTCGTGGTCTCTTCTCCAATCTACTGGGAATTACCAAAAACAATCCTCCAACCATGGGAGAAAATGGACCAGACTGCAAAAATGTTCCTGGGAAAATGGAGGATAGAGGACTAAGGAATAGAACGTTTGCGTGAGGAAAATCAACTATGTGAAAGTGAGGAAAATATTATGTGTCAGTGAGTAATGTGGCTCCTTCCTTCCATGTGAGGGATAATGGGTGAGAGATCTCCCCTTGGGAATGCATGTGGTCAAAGGATTATGGCCCTGCTAAGAAACGATGGCTCCTTCCAATTCTACGGCTGCCCATACCTCCCAATCCCCAAGGCAATAACTACCTCGACTAAATCCTTGGAGAATTAAGAAGTTGGTTGAATAAGACAGGAAGGTGGTTGATAACCTGATGGGTTCTCCCATAGATATTTCTCTTTTCCCCATTGGCGTTGAGGTTGAATATCCCCCCCCCCCCCATCCTTAGGAAATCATGCCCCCATCTCACTAATTGTTGCATCACGAAATACCATAGGAACTAATTTTAAACTTCGAAACATAAAACGCTAAATCTATTGTGGGCCTTTTTCCTTTAGCTCCTCACCATGATTAATTACGGTATATACATCATATACATTTTTAATGCAAACAGGGTCAAAATTAGGGTTTTACACCCTGGATACCATAAAATGATCACTATGACATGAAATGACTTCTTTTGGCCTAATATGAAAAAAGAAGTAGCAGAATATTTAGCACACTGCATTGAATGTTAACAGGTAAAATATTGAACACCAAAAGTCAACAAGATTACTGTAGCAATTACCCATTCCAGAATGGAAATGGGAAGTAATCAACATGGATTTCATAACAGGGTTACCTAAGAACAACACAACTCAATCATGGTCATAGTAGACACATTAAGTAAAGAAACTCATTTTATTCTAGTAAAATATACTTACAAGGCTATTAACATCGATGATATATTTATGAAAGAAATTTTCAGGTTACATACCTAAGGTAATAATCTCAAATAGAGATGTAAAATTTATAGGGAATTTTTGGAAAGCCTTGTTCAAAGGAGTAGGCACACAGTTAAATTTCATCATTTCATGTTGGCTTTCTTTGCCCTCCGACCCAAGTTCAACCCTCCTTTTTGGTCAGATCAACAAGTCCCAAGATATTGGCCCGACAAAGCAGAGCCTAGCCGGCAACACCTATGATACAAATGTCGCCTCACTCGGTATATCTCAGTTCTATGGGTAACTACCAAAACCACGTTTTCATTATTTGTGTGGGAGGGTGTTTTATGTCCTTGGCTCTATGCTAAGGTTTCCAACAAAGACTGGGAAGTTGGGTTGGTGGTTTTCATGTTCTCTGTCAACACAATGTATGATGTGCCCTTGTTTATGCAATCTTACACAAATGCGCAGTGAACAGACATCACAGACATATTCATTAATTGAAATACAACATTCATGCAATTATCTCTTTAAAGCACAATAACCAATCAATCATTAAACACAGTAAATATTCACTTGTCTAAGCTACTCAACATTCACACATATACACAACATGTAATGTGGAAACCCATTTTGGAAAAAATCACAAGGTACTCTTCATCTGTCATTGGCATGAGGAAATAGATGCACCTTTTGTCTATACATAAAGCTACAGACTTTGTTTGAGATATTCTCTTCTCTCTCTACATACTTCTCCTCCCTCTCATTCTCTCCATTCTTCTCTATCTTTATTACTCTACTCTGCTCCTACTCAGTGATCCACAGACATCCTGGATTGACTCAACCTTCTCTATCTGTCTACGCACTCAGCTACAGAACCACTACTTCGATGCACGCAATGATACAGAGTTAGTGACCAAAACTATCTACCTCTTTTCTAGCTCCAATGCCTCTCCCAGAGTCTAGACATTTACTCAAAACTGTTGTATAGACTAATCAACTCAAAATTGTCTAAATAAGGACTAGCTAATGAGTTAACTAGTTAACCAGCTAACCCATTTATAGTTTGGGTTTCTCCTTTTATAACCTTATTACAGACTAGATATAATCCCATACATGATTTTTATAGACTCAATAATGACTCGATACAGACTCGGATAGACTCAACTTCAGTTGCTATCCCAACCGACTTACTATCCTCATCCCACGTGTTGTCTTTCCTATTCTAGCAATATATGACCAAAAAGGCACTATCGACCTGACTTACAAAAATTCCTTTACACGTGCAATTTCCACTGGCTCCAGCCGAGCTCGTATCCACGATCGCTAAGGTTTGTTGCTTCCTCACCATCATGCCTTATTGTCACTTTTTGGTTGTTACCTTATCTGTATGCATGCTTTTGTGAATATTCTACCATGTCATCACATCTCTTGGTCTGTGCTTTCGTCGTAGCTTACAAAACTGATGCAACTTACTCGACCCACGCCTTCTCTTTACCTTTTTGCTTATCTTCCCTCTTTTGTCGCAACATCCTTCTCTTCTTCTTTGATGTTGTTTCCTATGTTGCAGGTCCTTCCTCTTCTTCCTTATACTCTTCTTTCCTTACTTAGGCAGAATTCTATATGAATTATGCCCTTCTATCTCAGGCCCAACATGCCCCCACATTAGAGGAAATTTGAGGTCAAAATTTAGCCTTATAAGAAAATGAGCCAACAAAAACTCTTGTGAGCTGAAATTCAAGAACCAATAGAATTTCAATACATGAGTCAACCATAAGGGTTGAGTTGACATATTTGTCATAAAAAAACTATTTTTTTGTTCTTATTTTCAACATATCTCCTTGCTTTTTACTCAAATTTTGAGCGGGAGGGATCGTTGGATGGGGAATTAGATTTTGAATCCAATGCGTACCCACAATGCATACTTTTGACGGACCCTGCTACCCCAAAAACAAGAAATACCTAAAAAATGTGATGATGATGTTATTATCATGTTTTTTTCAGGTATTTCTTGTTTTTGGGGTAGCGGGGTCCATCAAAAGTATCTAGTGTCAGTACTTGTTGGATGCAGAATCTAATTCCCCATCAAACGAGCCCCCCCAACTCAAAATTTGAGGAAACAAATAGGGAGATATGTTGAAAACACAAACAAAAAAATAGTTTTTTTCTTTCTTCCTTGAAAATTAATAAGTATTATTTTATTATTTTCCTTAGGAGGCACATTTTGGACCTCGAATTTCATCTAATTACACTCATATGTCGCTCGTCCTAATCCATGCGAGATACTTCTCCATAAACTGACTTGCGTGAACTTTGTTTTGAAAATACTCCACGATTTTCAAGAACTTCTCTTTTTCTGCATGCACATCTTCTTTGACTTTATGCATATGCTCCACTGGTCGAAACTAACATGTTCCAGCATGTTACTTTCTACTGAGGTCTCTACCTCATGCACCTTCTGGTGCATAGGATGAATTATCCCTGTGACCCTTTCTTCTTTTGACTTTATGTTCATTCTTTCTTTGACAGTGTGTTTTGTCTATGTTCACAGCTGGTTGGAAGGTTTATGTTCTTTCTGTGTTTGGATTTCCTCTTGGTAGCCCCTATTTCTCTTGGTAACATTGTTAGCTTTGCAGACCTCCAGAAGATAGTTATGTTTATCAATAGTACTAAATCCTTGATGGACTTGTCATTCTTGTCTGCTTCCGGATGTTTTTACTGCACAGTAGGGTAGGAGGTAGTGGTAGAATGCAGGAGATGAAGTACTTATCATGAACAACACCTTGTCTGTATTTCAAACGACATCCCTCAACTCGACCCCTATTTGTCCTTCCTCCCTTAATAATATTTGTCAGCATTACTCATGAAGTGGTATGCTACATCCAGGTATACTTTAGAGCTTACAAAAATTGCTCCAACCAGCAAGGGATCGGTATTTTTATTAGGTACAATGATCATGAGATTTGTCATCCTCTACCTAGACTATCTCCACCCACCAAGGTGTGCCAATGTAACACATCTTTGGATTTTTCATCACCTTCCTTAGATTTAGCGATTTCCAGTGATGATGGTGATGACGTAGACCTCCGTTTTTCCATCTCCCAGTTCGAGCATTCGTTCAGACTGACTGTTCCTAGCAATGGATACTATGCACTGTGGAAATTAATTTTTTCCAACCATGTCCGGAGGATTTGGTGGGATTTCTTCCGGGATATGAATTATTGCCACTGCTTCTCCTATCGTGCCCAACTCCCCTAAGGAAACACTGTTTTTCCCAACATCAAAAGGTCTCTGCAGTGTCATCTTTACCTTGATGGTTGGAGCTGCTTCTGCATGAAGGCCCAAAATTGGCTGAATTTCCAAGCAGCACCCAACGGTTAGTAAAACACATCGAACAACTGGTTTCCTAAGAAGAACAGTCATTACAGATTCCTTATCAGGACCCCTAAGGTCATTATCACAACAATAGTTAGTCATCCTTTTTCACTCACTATGTATCTTAGAATGACTCTAACTATGGTATTATAAGGAGCTGGGTGGTTACTGAATCATCACTAGAGGTTGATTCCAACAATTATTCCATCAAATCCTCATAGTCGCCACCATCAAGTAGCATAATGATAACACGAACCATAACGTGTGTTCTTGATATGACTCCTTATGTGGAGGTTCCAACTACACCACCCATTTTTGTTGTGACGTTATGATATTAATGGCGGAAGTGACCCTCAACATCATGTGCGATCAGCTACGAATTTTCTTACGGTTTGTAGACTTTATATTTGTCACTTCAAAAATCCTTCCTCATCATTGTATCAACACCCCATTGTTTTTAGTGCCACCCTCTGCTGGTCGCGCCTTGTGTAAAGGTCACATTCATCCTTCTTCTCCTAACATCATGGATATCGTCATCATCATTACATTCATTATCTCATGGTTAATGTATATTTTAACTATCAAAATAAGGCTTCAACCGACTCCCATTAGTGAGCCCTCTGACTTACGCACCATCAAGTTTTTACAACTTCACTGCTCCTCCATCAGTTATTTCCTTCACTACATACGGACCAAACCAATGTGTCTTCAAATTTCTTGGGTGCTTGAAAAATTTGTTGTCATACATAAGAACAAGACCTCCAACTAAAATTTGCTTATTATTGATATGTTTGTCATGCCATGCCTTCTTCCTTTATTTTTCTACATTTTTATGGAATCCTGCAATAAAGAATTCTTCTTCCAAATGGATTAATTGAAGTAATCTTTCTTCAACAAAATTAACATCAGTCATTTATGTAATGGACCCCACTCTTAATATTGGTATAATATATTCCATAGGGATGAAAACCTCTTGTCCATAAACTAATCTGAATGTTGTTTGGCATGTTAACTTCTTACGTGTTGTGCGACACACCCATAGGACCGTAGAAATTTTTTGGTCCCAGTCATCTCTTCTTGTGTTGCAGACCTTGGTGAGCGCATTTTCCAAAATCTTATAAATGCTTCGACCGCTCCATTCGCTTGCGGGTGATATGAAGTTGTTTTTTTATGCTGTATCTGAAATTCATATGTTAGTTCTTCAATCAACTAATTAACAAAATGCGTAGCCTGATCATTAATCAATATCTTGGGGCATCCAAACCATTTTACCACATTCTCAAATAGAAACTTCGTTTTCATCGCAGCAGTACAATCATTGACAGGCGCAACCTTTGCCCATCAAGTCAGGTAATTCATCGCATTGATAATGTATCTAGCTCATGTACGCTTTCCTGCTAGACTAATAGGGCCCACAAAGTCGACAACCCATTTATCAAATTCTTGTAGTGTAATGTGTGGAACTAAAGGCATCTCATCTCTTTTGGATAGCTTCCCTGTTTGTTGACATACATCACAACTACGACAATAATCTCTAGCATCAGCATGCATAGTATGCCACCATAGCCCAGCTTGTAATGTCTTGCGGACTGCCACCTTTCCTACATAGTGTCCTCCTGCAACACCAACATGGGCTTCACTTAATATAATAGGCCGCTCATGTTGAAAAACACAACGTCTCAATATTTCATCTGGGCCCAATTTGTACAAGTGGCCAACAATCAGTTGGAAATTTGTAGCCCATGTTACTAACTATTTTTTCTGTGCAATTGTAAACTCGGTTGGTGCAAACCCCGTAGTTAGGAACTATATGATATCCTCATACTGATTATCAAAGGCAGTTAGAGAAAATAATTGTGTGTCTAAGAGATTGTCTTCTAGACTAGTAGGTTCATCTCCGCTTTCTATTCTGGATAACTAGTCTGGTCCTAAGATTAATCTACCCAGTTTGACAATAATCTTAAAATCAAATTCCTGGAAGAGGAGGAGCCACCAACAGATATCCCCCCCCCCACAACACTAGCTTGTTAACCAAATATTTCAATGCAGAATGATTAATGTACATTTTAAAATCCACCCCCAACAAGTAATGTCTAGATGTTTGTAATACATAGACCATCGTAAGTCCTTCTGTATCAGTTGTACTATAATTCTTTTCTGCAATTGATAGCTTTATGTTAGCAAAAGCAATGGGGTGATCAATATCTCCTTCTCTAGGTTGCACCAATACCACTCCAACTTCCATGGAATATGCGTCTACATGAACATGGAATTCTTTTTTCCAATCTGGAAATATCACTATAATTGTAGTGGCCATTTTTCTTTTCAACTTATCTAGACTTTTTTGGCATTCATCTGTCCACTGGAACTTAGTATCTTTTTTCAACAATTTCTCCATCAGGGCAGTCACTTATGCATATCCTTTGATGATATTTGTTTAATATCTTCTATGCCCTAGTGTTGCTCTTAATTGTTTAACTGTGGTATGTGGTGGTAAGTCGAAGATGATGGAAATTTTAGTTGGATCAACCAAAATCCCCCCATGACAGACCAAATGACCTAACAGAGCCCTGAAAGGCACACAAAATATACACTTCCTCAAATTTAGGGCAATCTAGTACTGATGACATCGTTCTAACATCAATATAAGACTTTCTATGTGATATTTTATGAGACCAAAAATTATACACTCATCAAACTAGACTTTAAGAAATTTGTGTATATATTCTTTAGAAGCAACAACTACAGTTCTTGAGAAAATTGTAGGTGCATTTTTTAGTCCAGGGGGCATTACAGTATATTGGTAGCATCCCCATTCTGTTGCAAAGGTATTCTTGTAGCGGTATTCTTTGGCAATTCGGACCTGATGATAACCTAAGAATCCATCTGTATATGAATACATTTCTTGTCCTCCAACATTTTCCAATACTTCATCTGTAAACAGAGTTGGAAATGGATCATGCAACCAGGAATCATTAAGTTTCCGAAGATCAACACAAATTCTGACTTCTTGTGAAGTCTTCTTGTCTTGCACCACGATTGGGCTAATCCATTCTGATTCCTCGACTGGTTCAATTACTCCTACTTCTAACATTCGGTCACGTTCCTATTTAACTTTGTCTTTAAAATGTGGGTTCAATAGGTATGGTTGTTGTCTAACCGGTTTTGCATCAGGCCTCAAGGGTATCTTCATTTCACCAAGGTCTCCAACTATGCTTTTCATTTTAGAGAACTTTGTAGGGAACATATCCTAAAACTCATGTAATAAATCAATGATTGTTCCCATAGTCTCTTCATCCCAATAATCTCCTATATTAGCAAACTTTGGGTCTTCCTCAGACCCAATATTTACTTTCTTGATTTTAAGTGGTTTTAGAAACTGATCAGTGGTTATAGGAGCGCCTTTTACTGCACGTATACCTTCTGAATCAGGTATGTTTATCTCTAGTGGGTCATCGTCATTCGGTTCTCCTACGATATTGTAGCACTCCATCCAGCTATGTGTAGTCGTAGGGCATTGGTGATAGTGCATATCTATAGCAGGTATTTCTTTAAAGATATTCTCCTTTATTACCTGTAGTGCAGCCTCAACTGTTAGATGTTCGCTTGTAAATTCAAATGTCTAGGTAAAGTTTATAGTTAAACTTTCCCATTCGACGATTCCTCGTCGTAGCTCCTCTAAGGTGTACCAACCTCTTGGCACCATTTCCAAGGTGTGGATAAATTGATGAACCCATTCTTGTCATGGGTTTGCTTTCCAAGCCATGCGACAGTGATTAATATGTTTTCCAGGATCTGTCAATCCTGTGTATTTTTATCACCATAGCTGATCTCATCTCCAAATATGATCTCCATCTGTCTTCTAGATTGTGACCATTTGGAGATGGTATGTTTATGTGTACCCCACCATCTAGTGGGTGTAGCTTTCAACACATAGTCCATAGCGGACAGTCATTGTGATTATGTGACCTTTTCTTCAAATTCTTCCAAGAAGGATGCAAGGTTAGGTAATCCTTCATATGTAGGCAGCGTGCTTGCTTCAACTCCTACCCTTCGAACAACTTTTGTAATCCTGACACATCTGCGCATGGATACTTCACGCAGCCTATTCTGCCTGTTTTATAGGGCTTCACTTGAGTCAAACTTGCACAATCTTACACTGTGCCAAATCAAGTTTCCATTAGTTGTGGAGTTAATATAATCTTCCTTCGAAGACATAATGTTATATAGTCGGTACAAATAATTCTCTTTCCCTTCACTATGTGCAGGATCCACATATCCTTTCCCTTCAAGGGGATCAATGGGTGCAACCACTCTCATTTCAGAATCTTTGAAAGCCAAGATCCTTTTCTTGAATTTTATGATAGTTTGGTTGTCTATTTCCCAATCAATCCCTAGAAGCACATGATAGTGGTTTATGTCATCAACAATGTCAATGACCTTGAAGTTGGCATATGTTCTCAATCCTTTGATGTCCATGGGTACTTGGGACAATCTACCAATTTCTAGCACCTTCGACTAGTTTGCAATCCTTAGCTGAATAGGAGACCAATACAATCATGGCTTGTTCATGCTTTCTCATGTCTGTCTTGTCAATATATTGAAATCTGAGCCCAATTCGAGTATGATATAGTCCATATCATAATCTCCTATCTATGTAGACATTCACGATTCTCGTTCTGTCTTCCATTTGCTTCTGACTTGATTAACTCTTCTTTCAAGGCACAGATCTTGTGTGTTGTCTTCTATGAGCATTGTCAACTCTACGACAACATCTTTGTCAT
This sequence comes from Pseudotsuga menziesii, assembly GCA_001517045.1. NCBI lineage: Eukaryota > Viridiplantae > Streptophyta > Pinopsida > Pinales > Pinaceae > Pseudotsuga > Pseudotsuga menziesii. Next base: position 699,177 of record LPNX010359226.1, on the reverse strand, counting down.
GGATTAGTGCTAAACAACTTTTGAAAAATTCCTTGAGCTTACTAACCTTTTTAGTGGGAGGCCTTCTGATTAGTTGTTCAAATATTTCGAGCATAACTATCACTTGTACAGATGTTGACGGCTGATTGGTATCAACAAAGTCTTGTTGTGCCTAAAATGAGAATTCCTTCTCCTATTGGACATGTAGCGGAGCTTTCTTTTGTGTCTGAGGTCACACCTGTGGATGTCCTTGTAGTGTGTTTTGGTTTGCTCATATCGCAACACCTCCTCTTGTGACTACAACAAAGTTGGGTTGTCTTGGTTCAACAGAAATCGTTTGAATATTTGGATTGGGGTTTGGATCCAGATTCTACACTGGGTTGGGGTTAACGATAGTTCTATCCTGCCATTCCGTAATAAGTTGCGCACACTATTCGAGAGTTTGATCAAATGCTTTACAATATGTACAATTTTTCATAGGACTTTGACAATCTCAAACACAATATCCTGGCTACCCACAATTATAGCACACAGCTTGGCCTCTTCCTCGACCAAATCCTCCTCCTAGTTTCTTTCCTCGACCTCTAAAGTTCCCACCCCCCTTTTTCTAAGGGTATTTTTGTTGTTGAGGATACAGGTTTGTCTTATATTGCAGTTGAGGATATTGGTGTTCTTGAAACTACGCAGGCTGATACTGAGGATGCACTCATTCAACTTGCATTTTTTCCTCATTCTTCATTAGGTAGGTATCCATCCTTTTATCTTGGAGTGTTAGATTGTTATCTTTTAATCAATATGATCTAGGATCTTATATGAAAGAATAACATGCACAACAATAATCACAAGAGACAAGAAACACAAAGAATTTTCCTTGGGGAAGCCATAAAGGAGAAAACCCCACAACTTTCTCAGAGATAGAATGAGCACCAATAGAAAAGTTAAAACACAAATACATAAATATGATCTCCACCAGCTATTCTCTCTCTCACTTGTGCGAGTTACTCCTCTCTCAGTCATGTGCTAGTGTTGAGTGAGTGTGTGTTCCAAATAGAGAGTCTCACTCTATATTTATATTTGTTTTCCACTTGAATTTTACTCTTACAGAGCCGACCTCACTAGGATAGTATAATAACCCTAATACCCCTCAATTGTGGGGACTATTGCCCCGACTTACAACGGAGGGTTAACCTCAACTCAATTGTGGGGACTATTCCCTCGACTTACAACAGAGGGTTAACCTCAATGAATTTACATCACTTTATTATATTAATGACTCTCTCGATCGGAGGAACAAACATCTCCGTCAGAGTACAATGAAATACAATATAAAATATACAAGTGAATACATTTCGAAGTTACAAATAAATCAACACTCCCTCTTAACTAGGAAGGTATTCTCTTGACACAGTTCATCAGCACAAGTCTTCATTACTGGATCATCATCAAAGCTGGATCATCATCATCACTGCTTCTGCTATCTCGATCCAATGGCATCTCTCAATTCTACTCGTCATAGGAATTTCTACAGATCTAGACTTGTTGGATGTAGGACTACCCTCCACGTAGGTCTTCACATCTTCAACACTTATATATGACCATTTGAGGAACCAATCCTACCACCATGTCAGAAAGGCACATCACTTACATCTGACCATGAAAGGTATCCAATCCTGCCACCATGTCAGAAAGGAACAACACTTACATATGACCATGGGAGGAACCAATCCTGCCACCATGTCAGAAAGGCACAACAATTACATCTGACCATGGAAGGAACCAATCCTGCCACCATGTCAGAAAGGCACAACACTTACATCTGACCATGGGAGGAACCAATCCTGCCACCATGTCAGAGAGGCACAACACTTACATCTGACCATGGGAGGAACCAATACTGCCACCATGTCAGAGAGGCACAACACTTACATATGACCATGGGAGGAACCAATTCTGCCACCATGTCAGAAAGGAACAACACTTACATCTGATCATGGGAGGAATCAATCCTGCCACCATGTCAGAAAGGAACAAGACTTACATCTGACCATGGGAGGAACCAATCCTACTAGCATGTCAGAAAGGAACAACACTTACATTTGACCATGAAAGGAACCAATCCTTCCACCATGTCAGAAAGGCACAACACTTACACCTGACCATGGGAGGAACCAATCCTTGGCACCATGTCAGAAAATCACAACACTTACATCTGACCATGGGAGGAACCAATCCTTCCACCATGTTAGAAAGGCACAACACTTACATCTGACCATGGAAGGAACCAATCTTTCCACCATGTCAGAAAGGCACACGGACTCATCACTTCCCCTTGGAGGGAACCTCGATTTGATGAACACCAAGCTTCTCTATGAAGTACTCAAACTTCACTCTGTCCATTTCTAGCATAGAATGATATCAGGGTTGATTATGTTCAAGGATAACCCGCAGGCTTTGCCAAGACTAATTACATCCGAAGACAACCTACAAGAATTTTTATGTTTAAGCAACCTACGAGCTTTGCCAAGATTTTATGCTTAGACAACCTGCCTCGCTGGCTATGCTAGAACTCATCACTCCCTCTTTCGAGAGATATCGATATGGATCACATACTAGATCTTCACTTTTCCTCTTCTGCTTCAGTTGTAATCAGTGCCACGCACGACTGCTTCTTGATAAACCAAGAGATCACACTTGATATCATACTGAAGCAGCACCCCGAAGTGCTCTTCCTATCAATGGCACTTCCTACCCAATATGAATCCACATAACCCTACAGGTTAATATTCTGATTTGCTTCATACTTGAGCCCATAGTCAACTGTACCCTTTAGGTACCTCAGAATATGCTTTGCAGCAATCAGGTGAACATGTCTCAGATATGTCAGGAACTAGCTCAATGTGTTCACAACAAAGAAAATATCTGGTCTCGTATTCATCAAGTACATCAATGATCCAATTATCTGATGATACATCATAGCATCAACCGAATTTGATGAAGCATTACTCAATAACTTCAGGTTCGATGCCATAGGTGTGGTCATGGCCTTGCAGTCCATCATCTTGAACCTCTCCAAGATCTCTATTGCATACTTCCCTTGTCCAAGGAAGATTCCATTTGCATTCTGCCACACTCATCATAGGAAGTTCTACAGATCCAACTTGGAAGCAAGTCTCCTTCTTTCAATTTTAATGAGTTCCTCTTTTCCTGTCAAGAAAAAATCATCGACATATAACAAGAGCATCACTGGTCTTCCGCCTTCAACCTTGAAGTAAAGGTTGGAATCTTCTTTACTCTTATTAAATCCTAGATCCATCAGTAATCTTTCCATCTTGTCGTACGATGTCAAACCTTGAGATCTTTTGCAGTGACTCTCTCTGAAGCGGAGCATCATTCTCCCTCTACCTTTCATACTCTATGTATTGAAATATTATGTATTGGAGTGACAAGTAGCTTCCTCTACTACTAGTATTTCCTTGTATCCCATGATGTTGTCATCTATTGCATGCCGGATCATGTAGATCCATATGGAAGACACTACGGAATTCCCTTCAAGTCTCGATACTGAATCCTAGACATAATTCTTCTTGAACTGGTGCACTCCTTCCCTTTCTTCTTGTTTGTTTCTTCATAGCTGAAAGGTTATGCATCAATGATGTCGCTCAAAAGTGTCACATAACTGCATTGTGTCTAAGAGCTCTTTCTTTCTTTGAAAGTATCGTCATATTATTCTCCATCTTGGATGATTTCGTGAACTGTTGTCACTTGTTCTTCGGAACAAGTCTCATCCTTGTTTTCTTGTATGCGATTGTACGCGATCTTTCCTACAAGTCAAATCCATTAGTTGAATGGTTAGAAACATTTCATAAGGCATATTCATAATGAAAAATTCTTATGCATACATATATAATCATACAACTATTTTAGCCAATACAACATTCATCCATATCTCATGGAAACTTTCTATATGCCTTCCATCTCTACCATGACATCATTGATATTGTGCAGTAATCCAACATGTCAACAAAGAGGTTTCATTCTAGATAAGTAGCAATGGATAGTTGTATAGCACCATGGGATACTTACCCATCACATGCATATTAGTAGTATACTATCATTAATGCAAACATTCTATCATGCATACCACATCAACTGAATATAAACAAATTCATAACAAAACAATATTTTGAAATGACAATTAAATACTTATCTTTATTCATTTCGTGGGTAGACTCCTTCTTGAGCCTTCATCTTCATCATCTTCTTCATTCATAACAACATCATTTCTAATCCAAATGCTAAGATGGATAAGAGGTTCTTCAAGAGTTGAGTCCTTTATATTACTCATACCTTGAGGGATATTTGGATCGTGAGAGATTTATGTTCAGTTGCTCCCATTTTCTCTTCTCTTATTATGAGTCGAGCTTCTTCTTGTGTGCTCTTCCCAGAGTCTGCTGAATGTAGTCACTTCCTTTTGGCACACATTCCTCGAATGAATGAATCCCATGATCATGGGAGGTCATTCAAGGTGGCTATAACAATATCTTATTCTTCTTCGATTGCTTTGTCATAGCAACAAAGACTTCCTTTTGGTGTCTTCAAGGATGACACATGAGGAATGAGATGATCTTTAATAGAATATGCAATGATTCTCTTGTCTCTATCCTTAGACTCATCTCCCTTTGGCTCTTATAACTTCTTTACTGAAATACTGATCTAAGTCAATTTATTCAAGGATCACGGAGTTCCTATACTTCTTATGATTTATATTCTTCCCTTCAAATAGCTTGGTCAAGGAATCAAACATCTCTTTAGGTGTCTTTATGGAAGATACTTGTGGTATAGAGTGATCCTTGATAGAATCATCAATAATCCTCTTGTCCTTGACCAATTTCTTCTTGTGTAAGGATTTAGCCTCATCTCCCTCTGGAACTGAAACCTATCCACTTATGTAGGTGTCCAATTCATTTTCTTCAAGAACCAGCGAAATCCTATACTTCAATGCTTGGAAGTTGTTAGCTTCACCAAGCTTGTCATCAAGCTAGTATGATTAGTCATTTTGAAATGAGAACCTCAAATGTAAATAGCAAAAATTTAGATGTTACCGATTTGAGGTGTCCATCCTGGCTCCGGAGCTGACTAATCTAGGGTTTGTTAGAGAAACCCTAATTTTCAAAGCTTGGAATTTCAAACTTCTGGTTGGATAGAAAGATGGGAATCTTCAATGTGACCTATCCAATGTACTCCTTTTCTAAAAACAATGGAGGGAAGCTCCCGGAATAGGAAGCCCTAGTTTTCCAATTTCTTCTGTAGAACTATATGATATTGTTTCTGCAGTATCTATGGATGTACTACTCCTCTGTGTCTTAAATATCATATTAAGGTAGCCTCATATGTTCACTTTCCAATGCCATAGATTTGAGTAGAATTGGTTTCACCAATTGGGACTTATGAGAGTTTTCCTAAGGTGACTTGTTTCAGTTTTGTTCAGCATAGCGAACTTGTACAGACTGCCACGTGTCATTGTTTCACCTTCAAGGTATGAAACATTTACCACAAAAATTATACTCTATGCCATATCTAGAACATCTTGCAAAATTTCATTTGGACCTTCGTATCCAGAGATATAGCAATGTTCCCTAGGTGTCCTGTTTAGGGATGAATCCAAAGAGAGGATGGAGCCCTGATTTGGAGGAATTATATATCCCAGAATATAGCGAATATGAGGTTGAAAATTTTACAAAAGTCACATCAGGAATTTATCTTCCTCTTGTAAATGTTTTGGCTCCCCTGACTTCTCCAATCTCGATATATAGAGAATGCACCAAAATGACTAGCTTTAGTCTTTTAGGGTTTTCTGGTCTGAGGTCAAATTAGGGTTTGACTTTCCTAGAGTTTTACCTAGCAATTTTTTTTTATCTTGGTATCTAAATTTATATTTTGAGGAGGATATAAATCCTATGCTGAGCTCACTAAAAAATTCCACTTTTTTGAAAATCCCTAATTTCACGAAGTAGTTACAGGTCAACAACTGAAAATGCCTAGAATCAAATTCTGCTTCTACAGAAAGTTGCACCCTTCAATGGAGAGTTATCCTAGCCTCCTTTTGTTGACAATCTATGGAGAGAGACCCAAAAAGTAAGAATCCCTAGCTTATGCAGCTTCACAGTGTCTTCTTCTTAGGTAAGCTCCGAGACCATGTTAGATTGTTATCGTTTAATCAGTATGATCTAGGATCTTATCTAAAGAATAACATGCACAACAATAATCACAAGAGACAAGAGACACAAAGAATTTTCCTTGGGGAAACCATAAAGGAGAAAACCATGCAACTTCCTTAGAGATAGAATGAGCACCAATAGAAAAATTAAAACCCAAAGACATAAAGTTGATCTCCGCTAGCTATTCTCTCTCTCACTTATGCGAGCTACTCCTCTCTCACTCATGCACTACTGTTGAGTGAGTGTGTGTTCCAAATAGAGATTCTCACTCTCTATTTATACTTTTTTCCCACTTGACTTTTAATCTTACAGGACCAACCTCACTAGGAGAGTCTAATAACCTTAATACCCCTCAACCGTGGGGACTATTTCCCCAACTTGCGATGGAGGGTTAACCTCAACTCAATTTTGGGGACTACTTCCTTGACTTACAACAGAGGGTTAACCTCAATGACTTTACATGACCTTATTATATTAATGACTCTACCAATCAGAGGAACCAAAATCTTTGTCAGGATACAATGAAATACAATATAAAATACACAAGTGAATACATTCCAAAGTTAAAAATACATCAATATGGAGTAGTTGAAGTGCTCTGTAGTCCTTTTCATAATGACCTGGTAATATACAAAATTTACAATACATAATAGCAGGAGCACTTCCAATATTCTACAAGTACAGACATTCCTTGGACCTATGACCTCTAGTCTGGCATACTCTGCACCAACGTATCCCTTGGGTGTTTAACGGGTTCTGCACACCTGCTTCGACATGATTCATTAGTGTCGGGTAATTATCCTTATGGTGCCCATCTGTTCTGCAGCTGGTACACCATAGTTCCTCTTAAACTTCCTTTCCTCTTTTGATTTCCTCGAGCTGCACCATAAGATTGGCTAGATGTGACTGAATTTGCATCATGCCCAATCCAGTGTCTCCAACTGGCGAGGCTTCTAACTTCCTGGCTATCTCTAGAGCCTCTATCTACGATGCAAGTTTTTTCTGCATCAACATCGTTCGGATGTGTGGAAACAAGGAAGCAATGAACCATTCCTTGTGTTGCACATCTGACATTTGGAAACTCACCTTGGCCATTACTATCTTAAATCTATGGTCAAAATTCCAAGCACATTCTATTAGTAGCTTCTTGGTCTCCTTCATCTCAGTGATGCTTTATGATTCAGACTTCAGCTTCTTAAATTCATCAATCGACCCAAGTCAAATCTCATTGAGTGTCTTTGGGACCACTCCCACTAGTACTATGGAAAACTTCATATACCAGTCTAGCGCACGACCTTGTAGATTCGTGATCATCTGTGCTTTCTTGATGTTCTCATCTTAGATTTGTCGTATATTCCAAACGACGTCACAAAGAAACTAGTGTTGTTCAAGGTCTTCCATTACATTCCCATTGAAAATTGGGATCTTAATGTCAATTCTAGCCATTGGATGGTCTGGTACTGTATTAACTACTAGTACAATAGGAACAAAATGTGGACTAGTTGGACTTCCTTGTACACTATTTACATCATTAATACTACTTGTATTTACAAAAATACTTGGAGACAGGTCTCATGATCTTACCTCTGGTACCGTAGGTGAGTTGTGTACATGTTCTTATTTCATAGCTTCAGTCGAATCCTCGAACTCTTCGTATCCTTCTGAGATTGGATGATTCTCCTATTCCTCGTCACATGAGCCTCCATCTAGGTACGATGTAAAATCGTAGCCTTCTTCTTCTTGATCTGTGCTGCTATTGCCTCGTCCGAAGATAGTTTTTCATCTTTTGTCAGACCAGAATATTCTTCCACTTCTCAAAAAGTCGGATTCTAGTTTAGTTACACGTTCCCCTGAGAACATCTCACTCTAGGGTTCTTATGAGACATAACCACCCTTTTATACTCAATCTATCAGTCATAGAATGCTCTTTTCACATATAAGCATTTTAATCCACGTACTCCAAGATGAGAGATATCGACTGTGTTGTCCTTGAAAAAAAAATTGTTTCGATCTCACTGTATGTGGTTATTGTATCGAGAGAGAACTTAGTGATATATACTTCTACAATATGGTCTTCCTAGAAGTCCACATCCCTTGATATAGGGTTATTGATTCTTTTTAGGCGCACAATCAAGAACGAAGTCCACTCTTTCTCTTCTCCGCCTTGAAAGTTCCTTTTCTAGGTTTCCAACTTAGACAACCATTCATACAACACAATGGGGAACTTGAAAAAGAAAATCCCATGAATATCTGAATATATGTACCATTCTAACCACTTCATCGGCATCCACCGAGATCCTTCACTTTCTTTTTGTGAAAACTATAGCTCTTTTGTGTCCACCCAGTTTTGGATCTCCAGTTTCATAGGATGCCAGAACATATCCCTCACCACAACACTTTAGGGTCCCAACAATAGAACCATTTTTTGGATTTATTGCCCCTATGACCCTGGTTCAACCCTCCTTTTTGGTCAGCTCAATAAGGCCCAATATATTGACCCAATAGATTAGAGCCCAACTAGTAACACCTGTGACATAGATGCCTTGTCACCCAATATTTCTTAGTTCTATGGGTAACTCCCAGAACCACGTTTCCGCAGTTTTTGCTGGAAGGTGTTTTAAGTCCTTGGCTCTGCACCAAGGTTTCCAATGAAGACCAGGAAGTTGGGTTGGTGGTTTGCACATTCTCTATCAACACATGGTATGATGTGCCCTTGTTTATGGAATATTATACAAATGGGTAGTGAATAGACATCATAGACATATTCATTACTTGAAATACAACATTCATACAGTTATCCATTTAAAGAACAATAACCAATCAATCATAAAATAGTAAATATGCACTTGTCTAAGCTACTCAACATTCACACATATACACAACATGTAACATGGAATCCCATTCAGGGAAAAAAAAGGTGCTATTCATCTGGCATTGGCATGAGGAAATAGATGCACCTTTTGTCTATACATAAAGCTACAGAATATGTTCAAGATCTTCTCTTCTCTCTCTACAGACTTATCCTCCCTCTCATGCTCTATGTTCTTCTCTATATTTATCACTCTACTCTATTCCTACTTATTGATCCGCACAAATCCTGGATCGACTCAACCTTCTCTATCTATCTGCGCACTCAACTACAGAACCACTACTTTGATGCACACAACAATCCAGAGTCAATGACCAAAACTATCTACTTCTAGTCTAGCTCCAACATCTCTCCCAGAGTCTAGACACTTACTCAGAACTGTTGTATCGACTAATCAACTCAAAATTGTCAAAACAAGAACTAGCTAACGGGCTAACTAGTTAACCAGCTTACCCATTTATAGCTTGGGTTTCTCCTTTTATAGCCTTATTACAGACTTGATATACTCTCATACATGCTTGTTGAAGACTCAATAATGACTCGATATAGATTCTAATAGATTCATCTTCAGTCTCTATCCCAACCGACTTACTATCCTCAGCCCACAAGCTATCTTTCCTATTCTAGTAATATATGACCAAAAAGGCACTATCATCCTAACTTACAAAAATTCCTTTACCTGTGTGGTTTTCACCAGCTCCGACCGAGCTCATACCCATGATTTCTAAGGGTTGTTGCTTCCTCAGCATCATGCCTTACTGTCACTTTATGGTCGTTACCTTATCTGCACGCCTACTTCTGCGAATATTCTGCCATGTCATCACATCTTTTACTTTGTGCTTCCATTATAGATTACAAAACTGATGTAGCTTGCTCGTCCCGCGCCTTCTCTTTACCTTTCTCCTTAGCTTCCCTCTTCTGTCACAACATCCTTCTCTTCTTCTTTAATGTCATTTCCTATGTCGTAAGTCCTTCCTCTTCTTCCTTCTACTCTTCTTTCCTTACATAGACATAATTATATATAAATTCTTCCCTTCTATTCCGAGCCCAACACTACATATCATCCTCAAACTGATGGACAAGCTGGAAAAGTAAATCATTTTCTAAAAGACATTCTTAGAATGTACATAATGGATAAACCCGATAAGTGGGAAGATTACTTACACTTAGTAGAATTTGCATATAAAAATCATTTCCAAGTTTCATTTGGAATGAGCGCATTTGAAATTCTATACGAACAGAAATGTAACACTCCAATTTCTTGGAGCAGTCCCGTGGACCGGTTAATGTTAGGTACTGAATTATTGAAAGATATGGAACTAATATTGAAAAGGTACAACAAAATTTAAAGGCTTCTCAAGACAGGAAAAAGAGTTATGTTGACATGAAAATAACTCCTCAAGAGTTCCAGGTAGGCGAGCATGTATACATAAAGGTAAAACCCAAGAAAAGTTCCCTAAGACTGGGAAGATACTCAAAATTGGCACCCAGGTATTGTGGGCCATTTGAAATTTTGGAAAAAATGGGACTGATAGCTTATCAGTTAGCATTAAAACCTACGATTAAAGTACATAATGTTTTTCATGTTTCCATTTTGAAGAAATACGTCCATGATGCTACTCATGTGATTGATTGGAATGATTAGTCATTTTGAAATGAGAACCTCAAATGTAAATAGATTCTCCTATTCCTCCTATTCCTTTTGAGATTGGATGATTCTCCTATTCCTCGTCACATGAGCCTCCATCTAGGTATGATGTAAACTCATATCCTTCTTCTTCTTGCTCTGTGCTACTATTGCCTCGTTCGAACATAGTTTTTCGTCTTTTGTCAGACCAGAATATTCTTCCACTTCTCAAAAAGTTGGATTCTAGTTCAGTTACACTTTCCCCTGGAAACATCTCACTCTAGGGTTCTGATGAGACATAGCCACCCTTTTATATTCAATCTATCAGTCACGGAATGCTCTTTTCACATATAAGCATTTTGATCCATGCACTCCAAGATGAGAGATATCGACTGTGTGGTCCTTGGAAAAAATTTTGTTCGGCCTCACTGTATGTGGTTATTGTATCGAGAGAGAACTTAGTGATATATACTTCTATTATACGGTCTACCTAGAAGTCCATATCCCTTGATATAGGGTTATTGATTCTTTTCAAGTGCTCAATCAAGAACGAAGTCCACTCTTTCTGTTCTCCGCCTTGAAAGTTCCTTTTCTGGGTTTCCAACTTAGACAATCATTCATACAACACAATGGGGAACTCGAAAAAGAAAATCTCGTGAATATCTAAATATATGTACCATTCCAACCACTTCGTCGGCGTCCACCGAGATCCTTCACTTTCTTTTTGTGAAAACTATAACTCTTTTGTGTCCACCCAGTTTTGGATCTCTGGTTTCATAGGATGCCAGAACATATCCCTCACCACAACACTTTAGGGTCCCGGAAATAGAACGATTTTTTGGATTTATTCCCCCTGTGACCCAGGTTCAACCCTCCTTTTTGGTCAGCTCAATAAGGCCCAAGGTATTGACCCAATAGATCAGAGCCCAGCCAGTAACACCTGCGACATAGATGCCTTGTCACCCAATATTTCTTAGTTCTATGGGTAACTCCCAGAACCACGTTTCCACAGTTTTTGCGGGAGGGTGTTTTAAGTCCTTGGCTCTACACCAGGGTTTCCAATGAAGACCAGGAAGTTGGGTTGGTGGTTTGCACATTCTCTATCAACACATGGTATGATGTGCCCTTGTTTATGCAATCTTACGCAAATGGGCAGTGAATAGACATCACAGACATATTCATTACTCGAAATACAACATTCATACAGTTATCCCTTTAAAGCACAATAACCAATCAATCATAAAACACAGTAAATATATGCACTTGTCTAAGCTACTCAACATTCACACATATACACAACATGTAACGTGGAATCCCATTTAGGAAAAAAAATAAGGTGTTATTCATCTGGCATTGGCATGAGGAAATAGATGCACCTTTTGTCTGTACATAAAGCTACAGAATCTGTTAAAGATCTTCTCTTCTCTCTCTACAGACTTATCCTCCCTCTCATGCTCTATGTTCTTCTCTATATTTATCACCCTACTCTATTCCTGCTTAGTGATCCACACAGATCCTGGATCGACTCAACCTTCTCTATCTATCTGCGCACTCAACTGCATAACCACTAATTTGATGCACACAACAATCGAGAGTCAATGACCAAAACTATCTACCTCTAGTCTAGCTCCAACGTCTCTCCCAAAGTCTAGACACTTACTCGAAACTGTTGTATCGACTAATCAACTCAAAATTGTCAAAACAAGAACTAGCTAACGGGCTAACTAGTTAACTAGCTTACCCATTTATATCTTGGGTTTCTCCTTTTATAGCCTTATTACATACTCGATATACTCTCATACATGCTTGTTGAAGACTCAATAATGACTCGATATAGATTCTAACAGAGTCATCTTCAGTCTCTATCCCAACCGACTTACTATACTCATCCCACAAGCTATCTTTCCTATTCTAGCAATATATGACCAAAAAGGCACTATCATCCTAACTTACAAAAATTTCTTTACGTGTGTGGTTTCCACCAGCTCCAGCTGAGTTCATACCCATGATTTCTAAGGGTTGTTGCTTCCTCTGCATCATGCCTTACTGCCACTTTATGGTCGTTACCTTATCTGCATGCCTACTTCTGTGAATATTCTACCATGTCATCACATCTCTTACTCTGTGCTTCTGTTATAGCTTACAAAACTGATGCAGCTTCCTCGTCCCGCACCTTCTCTTTACCTTTCTCCTTATCTTCCCTCTTCTGTCACAACATCCTTCTCTTCTTCTTTAATGTCATTTCCTATGTCGCAAGTCCTTCCTCTTCTTCCTTCTACTCTTCTTTCCTTACATAGACATAATTATATATAAATTCTTCCCTTCTATTCTGGGCCCAACACTACATATCATCCTCAAACTGATGGACAAGCTAGAAAAGTAAATCATTTTCTGAAAGACATTCTTAGAATGTACATAATGGATAAACCCGATAAGTGGGAAGATTACTTACACTTAGTAGAATTTGCATATAACAATCATTTCCAAGTTTCATTTGGAATGAGCCCACTTGAAATTATATACGAACGAAAATGTAACACTCCAATTTCTTGGAGCAGTCCCATGGACAGGTTAATGTTAGGTACTGAATTATTGAAAGATATGGAACTAGTATTGAAAAGGTACAACAAAATTTAAATGCTTCTCAAGACAGGAAAAAGAGTTATGTTGACATGAAAATAACTCCTCAAGAGTTCCAGGTAGGCGAGCATGTATACATAAAGGTAAAACCCAAGAAAAGTTCCCTAAGACCGGGAAGATACTCAAAATTGGCACCCAGGTATTGTGGGCCATTTGAAATTTTGGAAACAATGGGACTGATAGCTTATCAGTTAGCATTGCAACCTACGATTAAAGTACATAATGTTTTTCATGTTTCCATTTTGAAGAAATACATCCATGATGCTACTCATGTGATTGATTGGAATGTTATACATGTGGAACCCGAAGGAAAGTTTCATGTGGAATTAGAGTGTATTTTCAACAAAAGAGAAATTTTACTCTGGAACCGTACCATTGGACAAGTCAAGGTGCAATGGAAGCACCTTAGTCTGAAAGAGTCCACTTGGGAATTGGAAAGGGCTATGTGGGAGGAATATCCAATCTTATTTCAATATGAACTAATGGAAGAATAAAGAAGAAAAAATAATAACATCGAAGATGGCATTATCCTCTAAGGGGAGGTGTATGTAACACAATGAATAAATGTAAATTATTATTCTTTGAATATATATATATTTTTAATATTTTGACAAGAAAATCAAAATGGATGTAATGGATATTTTTTATTTAATAATTAAAATACTGAAAGGAATCAAAACTGAAGTAGTTGAAAGAGTGTTTGTTGACCCACAAGGGGAAAAGACAAGTGTTGAAAGCTGCTGAGTGAGAACTCAAGTGATGCAAAAAGAAACTTCCCCAAAATCAGGTCAAGACTCCTTGTGGAGTGCTAAATGGTAGTAGGCTCATCAATGACCAAGTCCTAGGAAAAATATTATATAATAGTATGTCCATCAAGCAAGCAGGAGGCTAACAATGGATGAGGAATTGATTTGTTAATGCAAGAGATGACACATTGATCGGATTTTGTCCTTGTTGTTCAACAAACAAGCTCAAGGGTTCCAAAGCAAGTAAGACTTGGGTGCTTTAGGAGTTGGTTGGGAGGAACGACAACTTCAGTTCTGTTTTCCCGACAGTGGTATCAGGTTCCCGATTTCTATTCTTATATTGTTTTAAGGATTTTGCAAATATGCTTTACATTTATATATTGTAGAAAGAATTTTTGGGACTTTCCGTCTTACATTGATATTACAAATTTAGGGAAACATAATTTATTATTCATAAGACATTCATTACAATTTACTATTCCACACATTGTTATACATATTTTCAAATAAAAAAAAAAATTCCATAGAATAATATTCTCACATAAATTTAAAGTTTTTTTTTAAAATATGTAAAGATAATTTATCTTATGATCAAAGTTTTTTTTATTTTTTTGGAAATTAAATAATTGTCAATTTGTTATTTATCAAAATGAGAATCAAAGTTTACAATATACTTATCTTGAGATTCTAGCACCAAGAAATAATTTATTTCTTACTTGCTAATCTTTGTTAAGTCAATTTTAATAATTGAATCACTAGATAAAAAATAATTGAATCTCTAGGTAAAAAATTAAAATTAAATAATTGAACATTTTGACTTTATTTTAAGTTATTTTTCCAACCATTTTGTTTCCAATTTAGTTAAACATATAAATAAAACTAATTATAATTAACAAATTATGTTATAATTAAAATCCAACATCATTCATTGTTTAGACTATTTAACATAATGTTTTCATTTCAAAATTAATTATAATTATCTTGATTATATGTTTTTTTTTCACGGGGGAATGCCAGTTTCAACTTTTATAAAATTGTGTCAAAATAAGCAGACATTGCTTAGTTACACAGTGAGCTTATGTCTATAGGAGCATAATAGCTGAATCCTTAAAAAATACACAGTATCAAAACATAACTGATATCATAGCATAACTTAAGTTAATTGATATCTAGGCAAAAACTTCCTGCAAATCTATCCTCAAAACATAGCTGCAAAAATAACAAAAGATCTCAAATCATAAAGACGTCATCATCTAGAGAACTAAAATGCTAGAACATAAAAGCTTGTCTCCCACATATTCATCCCAGAAAATGCAGCCGGTCCCAATATTCAAAGCCTTCTTAGAAAGGTCGTCAGCTTCCAAATTGTATTCCCTATAAATATGTTGAAACCTCAAATATCTAAACTGAGCCTTAATCATTTTGATCCAGTTCATCCAATGGTCAAGTTCCATCACATGGATTTGGTGCTTATCAAGGGCCCATTCTATGATAACTTTAGAGTCCCCCAAAATCTAGATATATGTTATCATCCTCTGATTAGCAAAGAAAAGGAGACCCCATAATGCAAGTAGTTCTGCCTTGGTGTTTGTACCCCTGTTGGCATCCATACGAAGCTTGAAAGAAGTAGTACTATCCAGAATTAAAAACATGCCTGCTCCACAGAAGCCATCCTTGGCTGCTCCATGAAATATTCGATATTCCTAGCCAGTATAGCAGGAGCATATTTCACTGTTCTATAGTTCTGACTGTGGCTGCTCTAATCAAGAAAGTGTGGAGAGGAACATATTCTAGCCATGATAGAGTGGATAGTAACCGGGTTGTCATTAAAAATACCTTTGTTTCTCGATCTCCAGACTTCCCATAGTAACAGACATAGAATCTCAAGTGGCACACCAAGGTTTTTGACCCAGAATTCAAAAGTCTCCAACAACGGTAGAGAGATCCCCTGCTAAGGTTTCTTGATGTTGTTAAATAGAGCATGACCAATCTGTTGAAAAAGGGTACAAGAATCGAAGATATGATCCATAGTTTTGACATCTCTATGGCAAAGAACACAGACACTAGGGCCACAATATCCCCTTGCTTGAAGTGCATCCCAATTCAAGATCTTTCAGTTGAGGGCCAACCAACAAAAATATTTTACCTTGCCTGGAATTTTTAAAGACCAAAGCTATGTATGCCACCACCAGTGAACAGGGACTGCGAAATATTTTAAAATGTGCAGATTAGCCAATTGTGCTTTGACTGTCCCGGTCTGTTGGAGTCTAAATAGATTAAGGGGGTGAAGGTTTTGGGTACTATTACAATCTCTCATACTCTTTTTGTTGATGATATCCTTATCTTTGGTGTTGGGTCTTATTATGAGTGGTTTATCATAAAAAGTTGACATACAAGTTCTATGGTGCTGTGGGTATGACCTTCAATCTTGGTAAATATTGTTTTTGTCATTTTGGGGTTGACAATCAAACGATCCTTTCCATCAAGGACCTCTTTTATGTTCAGTGTAAGAATCTGGAGGAGGGTTTCATGTATCTTGGTTTCCTACTTCGCCCTAATTCCTACTGTAGAACTGACTGGGACTAGTTGATTAAGAAATTTCACTTCCCTATTAATAGATGGTCTTCTAAATGGACTTCTTTGGGTGGTCGACTGACATTGGTCACTTCTGTGTTACAATCTTTGCCATTATACTGGTTTGGCTTATTTCACATCCCTGTGTGTATTTTGGATCATCTCTGTAGTTTGTTCTTTCGCTTCCTTTGGAGGGGCACTCAGGACTCCAAAAAATATCACTTGGCTGACTAGAAGGCTTTATATTTTCCAAAGATAGGGGGGGATGGGCCATTAAGCACCTGGGTTTATTCAATACTGAACTCTGTACGAAAATTATTTTGTGTTGATTGATGAAGACTAATCTTTGGTGCTTGATCATTAAGTCAAAGTATCTGAGGCATATGCATGTTGATTTATGGTTGCATAATGCCAATGGGTCTTCTTGTCGTGCCTCCACGGGTTGGCATAGTTTGTGTTCGCCCATTCCTGTTATCCTTCAGGATCTTCGTTGACGTGTTGGAAGGAGTTCCAATATCATGCTGGGTGTGTCTCAGATTATGGGGATTGATAATTGGCAGTTCTCCTGAATTTTGTTCAATTGTCTCCAGCTAAAAAATATTTATGTTCTAAGGCAATTTTCGATGGATGTTGGGGATTCCACTTCAGCATGGATGACTGCTCAATCTCTGGGCTTTTCTGGATCATATGCTTCAAAATGGAATAATTTTATTGCAAACCTCAAGGAGGCGGGCATTTTATTCAATGATCTTTCAGACTCTTTAGTTTGGACAGGAAACAAGGCTAATGGATCGGTCATTGCTTGTTTGGCTTATGACTCTTTATTAAATTCCTTGTCGCCTTACTAGTCTGTTTGGTGGCATACCATTCTATTGAAATTGAAGACTCCTCTCAAGGTGAAATGTTTCACCCGACTTGCTATGAGCAAGAAGATTCTTACTTGGCATTCTCTCTAGCGGTGGGGCTTCCAGGGCCCTAGCAGATGCTCTTTCTACCTTTGTGATTTGGAGATTGGATCATATCTTCTTTTCCTGCCCTTGGTTCCAATGCTTGTGGATGCACTTGTGTGACATGCTCTATATTTAGTGGTCTTAAAGGGCGAAACATTTCTTGGCCTTTATACTCCATATTCATGAACACTTGACTTTACCCCCGGATATGGGATTGGTCTGTATATGGGAAATCTAGCATATGAGAAACTTTTTCATTTTTCAGGCGATCCCCATTGATATGCCTCACATTGTTTTCAAAAGTCTCTCTGGGTGTTCTGGTTATATGCTAGTTAAGATATCTCGTCCTCAGTACATTGTTTATCCTGTGATGTCTGCAGACGGTGGTATTTGTTTTTTTGATGGGGAAGAACAACATGGTTGTTGTGGTGAAGGCATGGTCATCAGAATTGCAACAAATCATATTTTATGTCTGTATATGAATGCTGACAGTGGATCAAACACCCGGGCGGAACTACTGGATCTCTAGGGACTTCTGTTATTTGATAGCGTTTGGGATATTGGTTTAAAGCTGGTTATGGGTGACTCACGAACTCTCATTGAGTAGGCTATGAATCGTCAGAAACTTCATTCATTGGTTCTTCAACCATGGATTGTTCATGTTCGGTCCTTGCTCGATCTTCTCTCTCCCCTTCCTTGTCAGCATATTTATGAAGAATACAATTCCCAGGTGGACTATTTGTCCAAACGTGGGATTGATTTTCCTCCGAGATAGATTAGTTGGCAGGAGCTATCTGCCGAAGTGGTCATTGCTGAAGGATCTCTCTCTTGTCCATGAGTTTGTTTGTGCTGCTCAGATGACCTTTGATGGCTAATCCGTTGAAGATTGTGGATGGTTTATTCTATGTTGATCTTAGTTTTCTGGTCTCTCCTTTCTGGACACTTGAATCACTTGACCATTCATTTTTTTGCACTATAGTTCCAGTTTTTTGGACTGTTTAAAGTCCTTATGGATTTGTAGTTTTGGTGATGGATATCATGTAGACTTGTTTCTGTTACTTATTTGATCGTTATCTTGATCTGTTTTGGGTTGCACTAATGCACAAATTCTCTTTGTAAGTTTTTTTCAGCTGGTTTTATTTGACACAACTTTATCCTAATATAAAGTTGTCCTTTCCTTGTGAAAAAAAAGATTAATTTACAATTTTTTTCATTTAACATTAAACATAAGATGAATTTAACATTAGAATTTTAAACAATAACTTCTTAAACTTTATGAAAGTTCTAATTGATTTTTTTTAATATAGAGACAATGAAAGTTTCAGTTGATGACCTACTTATACTTATATCAGTTGGAAACAACTAAAGTGACAACTCTCATCAATAGATTGTTATATAGACTCAAGTGAATGGATTCATCAATGAAGCTATGGTTGTAGGACATATCCTATGAAGAATCATTGCAAGATAAAATCACTCGAAATAAATCCAAAGATTGAACTCAAAATGTCTCAATAATGATTTCCATGTATTATTCCATGATCAATTCTAGAAGTGAGAAGAAGAGCAGTACACATATTGCAATGGCCATTTTTGATACTCTGGGATCTTTTACATCCTCCTCATGTCCTAATCTCATGTTCTTCTATAATCACCATGCATATATTAGCAATTGTTTTTTTGGTCTCCTCTTGTGTATTTTGTGCTTGCCATGCATCAATATGAATTGAACCAAACTGAACTGATTATTTTTTGAAATGGGTTTTGGGGGAAAATGGAAGAGGATACACTACAACATTTGAAATTTGAAATTTCACAAGCAAACGATGAAGTTGACATTGGCGGAGGGGACTTTCAATTGATGTAGTACGTGGAGGATGGAAGGTCAGAATAGTAGACAAAGGGTGGATGGCCAGACTCTCACATATGGATGCATGTTGCATGCACATGGTGGAACATGAATGGGTTTCTTAGCACGATAAAGACCCCACAATAGTAGACTTAATGGCTTTGCTATGAGGTGCCTATTGCTCTCTACAGAGTATATATCGATCAAAATGAAACATATAGGATCTTTTAAAGTTTGCTCCATTTTTATTTTGTTTTCATTTCTTCCTCCATTCTTTTCTTTTCCACTATGATGGTGCTATACAAAATAATCTCATATAAGCCAAACAAGGTTATTGTCACAATGTGACATAATCATATGTTTGACCTCTGATTGTTGCAGTGTAACAAAATATCAACGAATTTTTCTTTATGTCATATTAAACAACAACATTAACACAATGTGGTTAGTATTAATATTTTTAACATCAATATTAAGAATAATTATCATAGTATTAATATTGAAAACATTGATATTAATATCAATAATGTTTCTTGATGTGAATATTAATATTTATAAGGTTACCATTATTACACTTTTTTAATAATATTAGTGTTTTCAATATTAATTAATCACACAAATATATATAATTTTAATTAATTTTAAGTATTGTTATTATGATGATGATGATGGTCTACCGATACCAACTCTGATCTATCGGTCCTGAAAGAAATTAGTTTGTAGTAAAACTTTTTTTATGATTAATTTTTTTAGAGAGAATGGTTTCTAGATCACCATAGTTTTGACATGTTAAAATGTTAGAGATGTATGTATTGCACGAAAGATTATGAGATTACAATTTAATGTGGGTATAAGCAAGTCACTCTAAGAGAAAGTGGTTTTCCTCCTAAAAAACTATATAACATTAATATATTATCTATAAAACCTTTACATTCAATTATTATTATTATTATAACTTTAACATTATTATATTAACATAATTTACTTTAACTTTAATCTCAATATAACAAATGTAATATTAATATTATATTAATAAGCTTATTATATTATTCATCAAACATTAATATTAATTAATCATATAATAACAACATGATTTAAATTAGGAAAAATCTGAAGGAGGTTCTTGGAGCGATTTTAAAACGTAATTCTCTTTTCATGGTGACAATTTGCATTGGAGGAGTAAAGGAAGGGTGATATGGGTTTGTGCCGCGAGCGTTTTAACTATGGGAACCCTTGCTCGAACTCTTTTTCCCAGTATTAAGAGCTCATCATTGATATTTGGTTGACTGTTGGCTGGTATGGTGGATTTGCAGATGGCCACGGATACCATGCTTTTTTAGGTGATGGGTCGTGAAGGGTAACTGGGGGTTTTGTATTGGTGTTCGATTTGTGGTGAAAGGTTTTGGTGTGGCAACTGTGGGCTTTTTTTTTTGGCGGTTTGGAGATATTTGGATATTTTCGGGGTTTGAGTTTGTGGCTTGATTGGTTTTGGGGTGGTTCGATGGGGGGGTATGGAGGAGGAGGAGGTGGATTACACTTCGGATAGGGATAATGAAAGAGAAATTTTTGCTGTAGGCTGTTTTTCTGGTGCTATGGATTGGCAGGGGACATCTGGACCTCTGCTGTTAGGGAGGGGGCCAGGGGTTTTCACTTGGCCCATGGGTGATGTGGGGCTGGAAGGGAATGATTTTGCTAGGTTTACAAACCCTATTCCATCGCCCTTTTCTGTGGGTTTGGAGGGATTGGCGGCGGATTTCAAGACATCAGAGGGTTTGGCAGTGGATCGGAACGACCTAGCTGGTCTTCTTGGTCGTACTCTTTCCCCACAGACTAGTTTTTTTACAAACTTTCCTACATTATCTTCAGAGCCCCCAGTCGAGGGTTTTTCCCCTGTTATTGGAGGTGGTTTGCAGCATTAGGGTTTGGTGGGTGAAATTGGCTCCTTCTCGGTGGGGGCTTTGGTCGTGTCTGAGGCTGGTCGGGGGTCTAATATTGGTCAGGGTACTAAAGGTGGGGTGTTTCCTAGGGCGGCCATATCCTCCAGTGGTCCAGTGACGGGTCAAGCGGTGGTTGCTCTGGGCAGCCATGAAGTGTATCCTGAGGCTGAATCTATTTTATCTCCTAAGCAAGGGGGGTTAGTGAAGACAGGATCTCCAAAAGGTCCAAAGGCTGTAAAAAATCAAAAGCGAAGGGACAAGCTGGTGCTGGGGGTCGATGTTATGATGTCCGAGGCAGAGGATATGTCCATGACAGCGGTTGTTGGGCATGTTCAGTGCAAACGTTTTGGCCGTGGCTTTCTTCGGAGGTGGGCGGTCGAACATTGGAAACATATGATGGATTGAGCTCCTGAAGTTCGGGTTTTGACCAAAGGTTGGTTTTCTTTTATTATGCACAGCAATGAGGAGGTTGCTGCTGTCTTGGGGAGGCCGTGGACTATGCATGGGGTTCCAATTGTCTTAAAACGTTGGAATCCATTTTTTGACTCTCAAAAAGAAAAGATTACTCAGGAGCCTCTGTGGGTAAAACTGCTAGGTTTTCCTATGCATTTATGGAATGAGAAACGCTTTGCTGAAATTGGGAATTTTTTGGGGGAATATGTTTGCACTGATTTATCATTTATGGAAACTGGTAAGTATTCGGTGGCCAAAATTATGGTTAAGATCGACCTGCGTATGGGACTTTCCTTTGAGATTACTGTTCAGACCAAGGATGGAGATTTTGTTCAAATTCTTGACTATGTGGGTGTGTCGTTTAGGTGTCACCGCTGTCATGCATATGGTCATATGGTGGCCAGCTGTTCGCTTCCTTTTAGGACCGGCAAACCGATGATTGATAGTGATATGGATGGGTTGGATGTTCCTAAGGAGTTGGGGGTTTCTGCTGCTGTGGGGGCAAGGATTACTGGGCCTTTAGATGGCAGGACGGTGGACACCGAACCTGAGGTACAGGTTGCTACCAGAAAATCACCTTTTACATCAGACATGCCTTTGTGCGGAGCGGTCACTGGCAAGAAGGTCTCTGGGTTTTTGTTTGATGATAGACTGGGAGACGGGGAAAAAGCTTTGGTTACTTCATCTCGGGATGGCTATGAGAAGTCTTCAGTGCAGGCTAAAATTCGAGGGGGTTCATCTTCGAATCTTTTGGGTAAGTCTTTATGCCCTTCTCCTGTTGTTTCACTTTTTACTGTCTCTGATGATATGGGGGGGGTTTATCTATTGGGTATCCATTAGCCACCCCGGTTTTCCACTGTCCGGTTGCTCTGTGTCCAATGCCGTCATCTGATTGTGTTTTTTCCCCTTCCATTGTTTCTACTCTCTCTACCAACTCTGAGGGAAGCAGTATTAGATATGCCCTTAGAAGTAGGGAGATATTTGAGGGGTCGGGGGGAAAAGGTCTTCCTGATTTGTCCTTGCGTGTGGGGGGGAAAGCCCATGGTTGAAAATCTTTTTTGTCAAAAGCACAAGATCGGGCAAAGGTGGATTTAGGGATGGGGACACAATCTTCAATTGAATGGGCACTTAGAGTAGCGAAATCCCAGGCGGGGTCTCCCATATGAAAGTTATATCCTTTAATTGTTGGGGGTTGGCGAGTCCCCTTAAAAAATCGTCTTTCCAAAGGTTGGTGGAGTTAAATCAGCCGGATGTTATCCTGCTACAGTAAACTTTGGGGTGTAGTGAAGTGGTTGTAAGGGTTTTAGAAACATTTCTTCCTGGCTGGAGGTTTGTGGCAGTGGATGCAAGGGGCCGCTCTGGAGGTCTGGCCTCGGGGTGGAAGGTTCAAAGCTGTAGGTGTGACTGTTCTTGGGGCATTTATTCTGGTGTGGGGTTGGTGGTGTGGGACTCTGAGCTTGGGAAGGCTCTCACGATTCTTAACATATATGGGCCTTATTTGAACAGAGCTAGCTTCTGGGATACATTGTTCAATTTGGACCTTTTTGAAGAGACTGATGTAATTTTGGGGGGAGATTTTAATCTTACTCTGGGATCATCTGAGGTCTGGGGGCCTAGAGCTGCTCCGGATGTTTTGGCCAACTTTTTCATTCAAGCTTTTTTGAGAAAGGATCTTTTGGACATACTTCCGCCCAAGATTGTCCCTACCTGGAGAAATAAGAGAGCAGGGGATCAAAGGGTAGCCAAGAGATTGGATAGGTTCTTGGTCGCTGAATCATTGGCTCTTGGGGTGGATCTTGCTCGGCAGTGGGTGGGGACAGGAGGTATTTCTGATCACTGCCCCATTTTTCTGGAGTTGCGGGGTTGTCAGAGGAAGCCCCCAAGTCCGTTTAAATTTAACTCCAGCTGGTTGAAGGATGAGGGTTTTCTTTCTTTGGTTAAGAAGATGTGGAATCATCGTCCACAAACATCTCTGGAGCATGCGGGGCTACATTTTTACCAAAATTTGAAATGTATCAAAGAGGCTACTATCGCATGGGCTCATGCAAAGAGGGTGACTGATGATATGAACTTGAGGGACTGTGAGCTGGCTATTGATAGGTTGCTTCACTGTCCGGGAATGGGGTTCTTGAATGAACAATCTAAGGATGATCTCCTTTCTTTGGAAAAGAAGCGGAATGTGATTCTCTGTGAGAGAGAAGAACTGTGAAGGTTGAAGAGCAAAGCAATCTGGCTTCAGTGTGGTGATGAGAATACAAAATTTTTTCAAGCTTTTGCAAAGGGGAGAAAATTTACCAATTCTATTTGGGAGTTGTCTTCGGCAGAAGGGGAACAAGTGTCTAGTTTCGATGGGTTGGCTGATATGGGTGTGAAATATTTTGGGGAGTTATTCTCTGCTCTTCCCGGAGCTAATATTGCTGAGGTACTTTGGGTGACATAGCTTTTTCCCCGATTTGTGGATGAGGAGGAAAACAGGATGTTGATGGGGGAAGTTTCGATGGAGGAGCTGTCTCGGGTTCTACACTCGTTTCAAAAAGATAAAAGTCCAGGGCCTGATGGTTGGCCTGTTGATTTCTTCTTGGGTTTTTTTGACTTCTTCGGGGAGGAGCTATTGTCAGTTGTTGAGGAATCTTGTAAAGATGGGTTTATTCATGGTCCGTTCAATACTACTTTTATTGCTCTTATTCCAAAAGTGGATAAACCTACAAGTTTTGAGGATTACAGGCCCATATCATTGTGCAATTGTTTATATAAGATCATTTCTAAGGTTATTGCAATGAGACTCAAATCAGTTTTGTCCCAACATATATCTAGTGAGCAATTTGGGTTCCTGGAGGGACGCCAAATTCATGAGGCCATTGGAGTTGCTCAGGAAGGTCTGCATACTTTGAAAGTTCAAAAACAAAAAGGAGCAGTGATCAAGATTGATCTATCAAGGGCTTATGATCGGGTCAGTTGGCTTTACCTTAGGATGCTGCTTACACATCTGGGATTCTGTTATGAATTTGTAAGATGGATTATGGCTTGTATCAGTACGATCAGTTTTGCAGTCCTCATTAATGGTGCTGCTAGTCCTTTCTTCCATGCGGGAAGGGGTCTTCGACAAGGGTGTCCTCTTTCGCCCCTGTTGTTTCTTCTTGTTGTTGAAGGTCTCAGCTGCTTTATGTTGGCTTCTAAAGCGGAAGGGACTTTTCGTGGAACTGCCATTTCCCAGGTATTGTATATAACACATCTCCTTTTTGTTGATGATATCTTGATTTTCACTAATGGGTCGAGACAGGATATGGATAAAGTGGCTGAAGGACTAACTCTTGTACAAGCTGCTGCGGGTATGGTGGTAAATATTGAAAAATCCACTATATCATGCTCGAACTTAAATGAGCAGGAGACACACCGAATTGCTCTTTGTTTACCTTTTCGAATTATGGAACTGGATGCTGGGATTAAGTATTTGGGTTTTTTTTTTAAACAGAATTCTTACCTGAAGGCAGATTGGCAATGGTTATTAACAAAATTGGAAAAAAGACTTCAAAGTTGGAGTCAAAAATGGATCTCTAGGGCCGGGAGACTGGTTTTGGTAAAATCTATTTTGGAAGGGATACCGGTCTACTGGATCTCTCTTGCATGGTTGCCTAAGGGGATCCTTGAACAAATTCGGATGCTGTGTTTTTCTTTTTTGTGGAGAGGTAAGAATGCTCATAGGTCTATGGTGTGGGTGAGGTGGGAGAAAATTGCTATTCCAAAAGCTTTGGGAGGGTGGGGGTTAAAAAATATTTTCCTATTTGCAAAAGATTTAGGAGCAAAAGTATCCTGGAGACTTATACATACACAGAGTCTCTGGAATCGTGTGGTGTATCATAAATATAGTGCTCCCTTGACTCTCATTGAATGGATTCGGTTGGCGGACAAATCTCGGACAAATTGCTCAGTGGTTTGGAAAGCGGTGGTAAATCATTTTGATCTGGTTGGCTCTGGTTTGGTGTGGCGAATAGGTAATGGGAGAATGGTTCGTATTGGGATTGATCCTTGGGTAGGTTGTGGGAGGGATCGTGTCCTTCCTGTGGAGCTGAGATTACACTTGGAAGCAAGAGGATGTTTTTTTCTTGCGGATATTGAGGATCAGGAAAATTCTTCTTTATGGAAGCAAGGCTGGTTAAGTGCTCAGAGACTTGATATTCAGAATGATATGCAGATTGTATGGGAGGGTTATGTAAGGCAGTTAAGGGTTTCAAATATCAGATTGACTAATCGAGAAGATCAATTGGTTTGGGACCATCATCCTTCAGGGACTTATTCTCCTAAACATGGTTATATTCAGCTCAATGTGTTGGTTAATAATCGTGAATTGGTTTGGTGGTGGAAACAGCTGTGGAAGCTAAAATGTCCGGGTAAGGCCAAGTTACTTTTTTGGGCTATTTTGGAAAATAAAGCTCCAACATGGGACATTTTTCAAAAAAGATTTCTTGAAGGTCCAGGCTTTTGTGTTTTGTGTCGGAAGGATGAGGAAACGATTCAACATCTTTTTGTTCATTGTAGTTATTCTCAAACTGTTTGGTCTGAGGTGGGAAAACAGACGGGATTCATTGGGGGGTGGTAGGGTGATTCTGCTCTCCAAGCATTTCAAAGCTGGTGGTCGGGTCAAAAATCTCTCTGAGCTGTTCCATGTATTTTTGCTTGGGGGATTTGGATCACAAGCAACAAGATTATATTTCAGGACTGTCAAATTCCAATGGAGTCTGTGGTGGCTCAAATTGTTGCAATTTTTCAACATTTCAAGGAACCTGAGAAGATTCTCAAGATTAGGATTGTGCGGGAGGAACTGATTGACAAAACCCTCCCTTGGGGTTTCTTTGATGGAGCTTCTCAAGCTCGGCAGTTGAGTTGTGGTGGGGGTGGAGTTCTATACAAATATGAATCTCATTATTTTCACTTCTCGGTTGGCTTAGGGAGGGGAACAAACAACTATGCTGAATTAATGACACTCAGGCTTCTGCTTTTATTTGCATTGGAACAGGGTTGTATGTCTTTATAGGTTTATGGTGACTCTTTGCTTGTTATAGAACGAGAAAAAGAGATCATTCAGTGTCATGTGGTGTTACTTTTACCTATTCTGGAGGAGGTGTTCCTCTTAAAACAATAGTTTAATTATATATCTTTTACACACGTTTTTAGGGAACGAAATGGGGTGGCTGTCAGCTATCCAAGGAAGCGTCGCAACGGCATATAGACTTTGGAATATGGAAGATAACTGAACACTCTCGTGTGGGTTCATCCAGCTATTATCATTGGTCATTTTTTGAACCAGTTCTGATACAGCATTGAGCTTTGCTACTGTTTTTTTGTGACCTGTAATCTACACTGTTTTTGGGTATGATGCTGGTATGCATTTCTTTATAATTTGGGTACTACAGAGGACTGTATAACGTTTGTATTGGAAAAAGTTGTTTTATGATACTGTTTGCATAGAACAATATTATATGGACTGTATATAAGTGTGGATATATAAGCTACAGGCTTTATGGTTCCTATTGTATCGTGCTGTCAGTTTGGTTCATCATTGACCGTTTTGGCTCTGTTTGTACTGTTTGTTATAGAAAATATTATATGGACTGCATATAAGAGCGGATATATACGCTACAGGATTTATGGTTCCTATATGTATCATGCTGTTAAGCTACGGCCGTTTCAGTTTGGTTCATCATTGAGCGTTTTGGCTCTGTTTGTGCTACTAGTCGGGGTACTTGACAGCAAATTGAACTGGACATAGTCCAGATTATGCTATTACAGGTGGGGATTTTTGTAATCTTCTTTTTTTGGTTATGATCTACTGAGATAGATAATATGTGACAATGTAGGGATCATTGTTTGATCCTCTTACATGTGCAGCTGTAATTTTGTTCTCTATTGAAATAAAATTACGAGTTTTTTCATAGGAAAAAAAAACATGATTTAAATTAATATAAAAATTAATAATTTTAATTAATAAGACAGCCATATGAATCACCTAAACATATAAATTATTAAATATGATACTATTTTATAATATGATTTTTTTTCTTAAACGATTTTTCTTATATTATTAATATATAATATTAACATAATGTTAAATATGATTATTATTATATATATTTTAATTTCTTTTAGAATTAGTGTTAAATATTAATATTGTTCATGTTATATGTAGATTTTTTATATTAATAAAATAATAATTTATTTTTAATAATTATTTGTTTATTATTTATTTTTTATTTTAATATTATTATATATTAATTGTGACATTGAAGTTAAGTAAGGGTTTTCTATTTTTAATCTTTTGTAGCATTTACATCGATAAGCTAGAAGATTGTTTATAAGAGTCAGGATGCATTGAAATGATCTTGGTAGGAATAATCATTATGCTTCTTCTTTATGCTAACGATATTGTTCTTATGGCAAAAGGATCATATGATCTTGAGAAGCAATTACGAATTCTCAATGTTTTTTGCACCAATATAGGCATTATCTTTAATACTCACAAAACAAAAGTCATGATTATCAAGTCCAATAAGGGTACTTATGACAATATAATCTTGGAGGAAGTAACCTCCTATAAGTACCTATGAATTGACTTTCATCACAAGCTCAAGTGGAACTACAATATTGAGAAGAGGATAAATGGAGGGTGGAAATCCTACTTTGGTCTTGAAAACAATGGAGAGTGGAAAGCCTACTTTGGTCTTTAAAACAACTTTAAATTGACAAACCTTGGGATGTGGAAAAAAAGAAATTTCTCTTTAAAAATATCATCACTCCTTTTATCTTATATGGTTGTGAAGCTTAAGGATGTAGCATTTCCAGAGAATCATCGAGAAGAGTTGAGCAAATCCATAAGTGGTTTATTACCTATAATCTTAAAATTAAGTGAAACATGCACTATCATATTCTCCTCTTAGAAGCAAGGCTCTTCCCCATTGAAAGCTTGGCTATGATTAGATATCTAATATACAAGAACAAATTAAACAACATAGTAGACTACGGACTTTCTAAAATTGCTCTTAACTCAAGCCAAAATTATTGGATGATTAATGTAACTACCACTCTACAAAATATTAATAACATTAAAATTACATTATTACTTCTACTTTCAAAGAGAAAATGTGATGCAAAGAAGAATTAGAGGTAAAAAAGAAAGCTTCTATATTATAAAGAGATCATTAAGCCTAATTTGGAGGATCAAACTTTCTTTCTATCTTAACAAGCTCAAAGAAAAAATTTAATATTGCCAAGATGAGAACAAACTCTCATGAGCTCCATAGTGAAACTAGACGTTGGACAACCCCTAAAATTCCTTGGGCTAAAAGGATTTTCCATCTATGAGAGTCTATGAGCGTGAAAAATGAAAATCACTTTCTCTTAGGATACCTAACTTTCACCCATTTGAAATCTTTGCTTGACAATGACTTCTCTAACCTTCTACATCCCAAAACTATACCGAGCTAGGAACACTCCTCTTTAAGCTTTTTGAGCATATGAATAGTACTTTAAGACAAATCAAATAATATGTGTCTTGTCTTTTCTCTTAAGGTCGATAAATCAAATAATATTTTTTTATATTGTTCTTGTAGTAACATTTGCTATTTGGCTTCATGTAAATATACTTTTGTAAATAAAATATAGTTTTCTTCCTATCTTAAAATAATAACTTTATTGCTTTCAAACTACTCTTAAATCACAAAAACATATTAATTAATAATATGTTATTCTTTTTCTAGTCTAAATAATGTTGTCTATTAAAACATATTAATTAATAATATGTTATTATTTTTCCACCCTAAATAATGCTAAAAACATATTATTAACTAATATGTTGTACTAGTTTAACATTAATAAAAAGTATTTAAATATCTTCTTTATTAAATAAAATATTTTTTTTTTTAAATAATTGAAAATGAATCATACTATTTATTTAATAAAAAGTATTTAAATCTTTTTTTNGAAATTGAAGGCCCGATTGCCGTCCGAAGCCTGAAGGCTAAAGGGAGTCGGGACTCGTTCGAACTTCGTAGTCAGTTCGTAGGCGAATATTAGGAAATGGAATAGGGTGAGACTCGAGTGGAGATTGTGCAGTGTGGAGTCTGGAGACTGGAGTGATCCGGGGACTGGGAGCATTTAATTCTACCATTTAGTTTCTACCAACCGCACCAGCTAAAGGCTTGAAGCTATGAATGAAAGATTGAAACCCTTTATAGGTTTACTTTGGTTGGGACTCCAAGCATGGAATTTTGAAACCAACTCTGGTCTGGACTCGAAGCTTGAAAGTTTGAAAGGGTTACTCTGGTCAGGACTCAAGCCTGGAGGTCGCCGCGAGCCGAGAGTGCAGTTGCAGGCGGCAGGCAGATTAAGAGGTTGATCATTTACCCCTGCTCTCGAATTTGAATTTCATTTTTGTATGCATAGCCTGCAGACTTACAGTAATAATGTTCATAAGTTTGTGTTTGTCTCCCACACGTCAAAGTTCCAACCGACCAATCTTCTTACTACTGGTATTGAGAAT